>JAJOOS010014835.1:0-11181 GCA_029582725.1 Solanum chiquidenum | reverse complement strand
TATTTGGCATTTGACTTTTTCACTGCACTTATTGGCTCAATAAAGAAAAGAATAAACCCATCATGCGTTGGAAAAGGGGAACCATGTAAGAACTCACAACATATACTTTTGTTTTTGTTTAAATTTAGGAAGTTTCACAATTGAACTTTGTGTGTTTCACGATGTACGAGATCCTAAAATTTAAATGAGTGGAGCCCTTAGGTCAGTTCAATGTCTTATAAAAAAGAAAAAAAGTCATGTCCGAGTAAGTTTGGGTGGATCAATTTATTTCATCGAGTATTTGTTGTTGTCTTTCACTAACAAAGCTTTTATATCAAGCATTGCATGGTTTTCGCATCTCTTGATATATCTACTCTGCTTTATGAGATGAGATAAGTCATATTAATGGAGGGAGAATCTAGGTTTCATTCTTAGCCTTAGGAGAAAAAGCATAGTGACATACAGATAAGATAAGTACCAACTTTTGTGCATATTTCCATTTGACAGCTTACTTTTAGTTGGTGGTTGCCTCTGCATAGTTGTTGCAATCTTATTCAATTATAATTAGAATCCGGAACCTAAATAAGCCACAAAAAAATAAAAGTGATCAAAATAAGTCACTATTTTAGTAAGTAACTAAATAGGCTTAGTGGAAGAAAAAAAATCATTTTATACAATATTTCTTTCCGTTAGTCTCATAACGTGTATATTTTAATATATAACGGAACTATTTTTTACACCTTGTAAAACAGAACTACTTCTTACACTTTATAAAGTGGAAGAAAAAATTATGTTTTACAAAGAGGAATATTTTTCTCATTTTTGCATTAAATTGTATCTCTTTAATGTAATATTTTTTTCCATATGTCAAATCAATATAATTGTATGACAAATACTGCAAAAGCTTCATAAAGAGATACAATTTAATGCAAAACGTGAAAAATATTCCTCTTTGTAAAACATAATTTTTTCTTCCACTTTATAAAGTGTAAGAAATAGTTCCGTTATATACTAAAATATACACGTTATGAGACTAACGAAAAACGTTTTGGAATATTGCATAAAACGATTTTTTTTCTTGCACTACGCCTATTTTAGTTACTTACTAGAATAGTGGTTTGTTTTGGTCACTTTTATCTTTTGCGGCTTAATAAGGTTCCGGACTCTAATAATTACAACTCTCGTATTTTCTTAAAGACTTTTTCTTACATCAATCCCTGACTTTTGCATTTAAGGTTCATGCACCCTTAGTTCAAACATGTGCTGGCACATGTGATATCAGTGCATGAGTTCAGAAAAATTACTTGAGATATAAGTTGGTTTTGGAACATAAGAATGGTCAGGGATAGAATCTTCAAACACTTGGTGGACAATTAAACACTACATGTGCTGGTGTGAATTAACAAGTATCCTTAGTCGCAAGTTAATTCGGACACCTAGGTTAAAAGAACAAACTGGTCAGGGATAAAAGTGATTTCTCTAAATGCCATGACCACGAGAGAGGAACCAACAATCAATCTATAAAAAGTTTTGTCCAGGAAGTTGTACAGTATCATCAGACACGGAATCACATCATCTATATCCTTTACTGCTTTGGAAGTTCAGTCTGACTTTGTGTGGATTAACTGGCTGTATATCCAAGAACATGGTAACCTGAAAATTCTTTCCTCCAGAAGTACTGCAGATTTTTCTTTTCTATATATGACCAAGAAGAAAAACACATGCAATGCTGTAAAACTATATAGCGATTGACAAAACTTCTCGTTTATTGGGAATGTAAGTTCCGATGTATAATGTAAGAATTTACAACTTGACAACCTAAAAACTAAGCAGATGTGGGACAGAACAAGAAAAAGAATGTTTTGAACCACCAGGAGAAACCTTACATTACAAACAAAATACAACATCTGGAACAATGTCAAGAACCTACGAGCGAAAAAATGTAGCCTTGAGTCATTAACTTACCACTGATTTGGAAAGGCTTCACGGTAATTTGAATCCTCAGCCACTGTTAACTGTCGTACTGTTGCATCTCTAGCACGGGAATTAAGAAGCCTCTGACCCAATCTATCTTTGGCAGTTTCTTTCTTTTTTAACATAGATGCCAGAGTTTCTTTCTTATTCGTGGACGAAGATTTAGATAAAGACGATCTATCCTGATCTTCTCCAGCATGTAAGGATCTTGAGGTGGATGCCAGTGCAGCATCACGTAGAACTTCTTGATTATGTTCTCGAACTTTTGCAAGCTTTGCCCGCTTCAAAATCTGTTTGTCCTGCTCTCTCTTCTTTGTCTCCTCTCTATCTCTTTGTCGGACATTTTTTACAGCCTGCTTGGCTAATTTTTCCACAAGTTTATCATCCAAATCATGTATTTTCTCCGTTACTGAAGGGCATGCATTGATGGGCTCTTGCTGATCCACCAACTGTGCAGGCTGATCTTCTATTGATGAGCCTGTATCAATTGGTTTGCCTTCGTCATCTCGATGAATAATAGGTCCATGAAATGGACAAATTTTCAAATCTCTCCTCTGACAAAGTTCTCCATTTCTCAAAGGGGCTCGACATGGTTGGATTTCAACGGGGTCTTCCCTATAAACAGTTGCATGGACTTTTAATTCTGCAATTTTTTCAGCAGGAATCACCGCATCATGGTCCACCCTACCCCAGTGGCCGTCAAGATCTAATCCTCTTTGGTTCGCCAAAACATCCCTGCTGCTTGATCCCCAATCATCCAGGAAAGAACCCCACTTCATAACGGGAGCTTCAGCTAAAAGCTTGCCTCTAGAGGTGTCAGTTTCACTGCCACCACCATTGGCCTCCTGCAACTTCTCCTTTCCCTTAAGACTAAGATTAATACTTTCAGGAGCTTCAACTCTCATTCCATTAAAATTCAGATTCAAGGAACAATCCTCACTTTGGTCAGGCATTTTAAACGATTTTCCATTTTCTGGTTCCACATTACCCTCTTCCCATATGTCTTCGTCCTCGACACTTCTAGTTTTAGGCAGAGTACAACCAGATTCTTCACATTTTTTCTTCACTGATTTGAGATGATTACGAATATCAATAAAATCCTTTAATGTGGAGTCCCTGAACCTAATGTCTGTTGTTTCCACTCTTATGAGAACAGAGATCCATTCTTGCACTGTGACCATATGGTTTGTTACTAGAACCTTGAATAGTTCCCTCAATGCATCAAATACAACTTCATTCTCACTGTCAACTTTAATCTTTTCCCCCTCCTTCAAGGAATCAAGACGGATTTGTCGGAGTTCAGAGTTGCGGAACTCCACAATATCTTCATCATCTAAAGAAGGCAACAATATATCTTCTTCATCCTTTGTGCTTAAAATGTTCAAACACTCGCCAATTTCATCAATTGTTGACTGAATTTCATCTTTTATAGAAGCAAGGTTCTCCTTCAAGGTTTCCAACTTCTTCAGCAGGATCTCCTTTGTCCTCATCTCTCTTTCCCTCCTTTCCTGCCGAATTCTAGCAGCATTTGCTTGCAAGTTTGGAAATTGAAAGCGAAGGGTATTCTTCAAATAGTCATACCCCAGCCTGAGCTGCCTATAATGAATACCAAATGAAGAATTCCACTTCTCTAAGAACTCAATTGCTTTGGGGCGTAATACAGAAGCAACAGAGGCAGGAGGCGGAAGCGGCAGATTCCTTCTGAACCCAACACTTAATGTGAGTAACTGATCCAAGTTCTCGACAGCAATAGTTCTAAAAAGCTTTGAGCGCATGAAGAGTTCATCTATTATGAGAAGAGCGAGATATCGTACCTGTCAAGAGAAACCCATAAAATAAGTTACTATCAGGCGACGATGCACAAATATGTCAATTTATTTCTATACATGATGGGATGAATGTAGCTTAGCACCGACTTTTAATCCTATCACAAGAAATAGTTTGTAAATCAGGAAAATATCCTAGACCATAACTGGAGAGAAACCATGCACTATACTCTCTTGGAGGAATTGATTACATAATTTAATGTCATGCACACCACTTACTAGAAAATCATCTAGGTAAGTGCTCCCACTCAAATTCTACTAAAGTTTTCTTGAAAAGAAATCAGCAATGTACTACAGCATCGTTCATTATATCTCATCTCGGACTTTAATATGCTTCTAAAGAGAAAACCTTTTACCTTGGATAATTAAGTGGCCAAATGTTTGAACAGCAAGTATTTATGACAAGTACAAAAACGAATAGAGATTACGCCAGGAAATTGGACATCGTCCTGGCTATTCCCAACCAAAACCATAAAACCAAGTATGATGAAGGACTGTATCATGAAGCAGTTTTCATCTAAAGATCAAAGTGAGTTCTCCCGTCAAAGTACAACTAAACTAACATTTCTGTCAATGACCAAAATAATCATTCACACTGGATTTATAACGATGTCCTCACTTAGTTCCCATAAAAATCACTCAAACCCTCTGCAATAATTTTATATCTTATTTTAAATCGAACATGAAAAATCTTCAATGCATTCACTTGCACATAGAAACCATTGACAAAGTATGTGTCACCAATGAATGTTAAAACATCAGTTGGTATGAAATACAAAACTTCTATGGTCTTCAATTGAGAAGTCCTGCTCTATTGATTTGCGGTGAAAAATGTCTTATTTTTCTGGCAACCAATAGAACAGATAAAATTTTAGCTGAATCAATAACTGAAAATATTCAGCTAGCATTTGTCCTAATCAGTCAACTAAACCTCAATCCAAACTAGTTGGGGTTGGCTATATAAATTCTCTATATCCAGTTTTCTCTATTCAGACCTATTGCTTTCAAAACTGGTAACTAAATGGTCCTTCAAATCAAATTAAAGTTTCTCTAAAACAAGGCATTCTCTACATCTTACACTTGTCACTTACGCCAAACACTTTTCTCTTTAAATCCTACATTTATCATGAACATACAGGAGTCTGACCAAGCTGAAAACCAAACCAATTACCATAACAAGAAAAAGGTGCAGATTCTTACTTACCATAGCATAAAAGAACAAACCTTGGAAAGCCCAAAATTACAACATCCTTTCTAGTTAGGAAAGAACACCAATCACCCATACTAAATAATCTGTGTTAGGGGTCAACGAACCTGAGAGTGGTCACGTTTCATAAGGGAAATTAGGGTTTGCGCAGCAAGTCGTAGCTCGGAATCAGAGGAACGGACCACCGATTTGATGGATTTGAGAAGTCGGGGCTCCACTTCCGGTCTGGTGGAGTTGGTGGCTTTATCAATTAACCCTGCTACCACCATTTTCTCTTTTTCTTCTTCCATCGCCGTTGCCGATTTCGTGGAGTTATCTCCTTTGAGTCCAATTTCGGTATTTGTAAATGAAAAATTCAACAAAATTTAGGTTTATCTCATTCTACTATTCCTATTAGTCAAAACATTTACCTTGGAGAAGAGGATTTCCTTGCGTCTTTGCGTGTAAGTAATTAATTAATTAATCCCTAACCGACTTTAACCACCTCAGCCGAACGGTGTAATCTAATCCTCAGTTTTGGTGCAAACATAGTTTGACACTGGATAATAATTTCACCATAAAATTTTATTTTGTATTTGGTTAAAAATATCGTAATTATTTGTTTCATTATTTAAATTATATTGATGGGTAAATTATCTTATTGTAAATTTTTTATCTTTTAATTATGATAAAAGTTTTGAAAAAAAATCTAGATATTCATTTACTCATGTATTATTTGTATTCATTCACTTTATTGTATCAATTGTTATCAGTTTGTATCACTTGTAGTATCAATTTTGATGGATACAATCACAATAGGTTATATGCATTTACTTAATTTTGCTAGGTACACTAAGGTGAAAAACAAAAGTCATGTGTACAGTGATACAAACAACAAAAATACATTATATCATCAAGACAAAGTGTAAATATACAGTGATTGCCGAGAAATCTCACCTTCATATTATGAAAATATAAGTGAAATACAAAAATACAACAAAGATCTGCAAAAAGTTTTGAGGTGAAGAATTAAAACAAAAAAAGACAGAAATACAGAAATTTGTCAAAAAAATTCTCTTTCAAAATACATAAATAAAGTCTAACATACAAAAAAAATTAGAACGAAAAAGGCGAGAGGCAACCGGAGAGAAGAGATGACAGAATAAAGTAGAGTTATGAATAGTAAATATGATGTACTCCTCAGTTTAAAAAAGAATAACCTTTCTTATGTTTCTAGTCTGTTTCAAAAGGAATGATCATTTTCCTTTTTTTGGCTATATTTTAATTTTAATTTTCCACGTGACATTTTAAGGCCACAAATGTAAAGATTATTTTGATACATTTGACATAACTTTAATATAAAACCACAAAATTGAAAAAAATAAAAAAATAATTAACTTCGTGTCAAGTCAAGCTATTGTCATTTTTTTTTAAACGAAGAAAATATATATGTAAAATTCCCAATGTAATATGGAAGCCCAACTCAGATCCGAAAACAATACAGCCCAATGTAGCGGTACAGATCCAAAACTTTAGCCTTAGATCCAACTGAGTCCATATCCTAACCAATTGTGAAAGTTTGCATTCTTCCATGGTTCAATATCACAGTCAATTTTGCACAAATTCCTTAAATTGAAAAAAATAATAAATACTGGCCACTAAATGATCTTACTTCTACAAATCATTCCGTCAATTTTATGTTTTAACTTTTTTAAGTATCAATATCAAACCATGGTTACTAATTACTAATAATAAAAATTACGCAAACGACCCGTTATTTTTAATATCGTTTGGATTTTATGCCTATTCTTAGAAAATTATGTAGTGTAACCCGTGTTGTACTGACTAAACAGTATTTTAGTGACTAAGATCTACAGAATCTAAGATTATAATCTAATATTTTCTCATGAAAAATTTAATTCGCTCAAAGAGACTTCTACCATGTTGTTTAAAAGATCCAAAAAAAAAAAAAGAGTTCCATTTATTAAATCTAAACAATTGTCTGAAACAAGGAAAACAGGCGAAAATTTCTCCAATTTGTGGGTTAATTATTATATTTGAAAACTCACAAATTATGATTTAAATTTTTTTAATTATATTTTTAGAGAATTTAAAATTTCATCTCATCATGATATAAAATCAGCGTAAGAACACTTATCCGAAATGTACACACACCCCTCCACATGTTATTGTAAATTTGTACTTAAGGTAGCTAGAAATGTCTTTATTACAATGCTCAAACCAGCAATAAATGTTTTTTGGGACACCTACATTGTTGGTGACAAAAAAGAAAAATCTCATAGATTTATTACCTATGGATCAATAATATTGTACACTTGGGCACATGGTCTGTCAAATCCCACATGGGGGCTCTTTGTAAGAGATTGATGATTACTTATTTTTCTATTTTATCTTCACATGATGATTTTTTATTTTTATGTCAGGCGATAAATAGTGTGTACCATAACTTACGGATATTATTGTCCTTAGTCCTTACCCTTGGACACTTGTTGATTTACTTTAAAAACATTTTGTTTTCAATGGGAACATGGAACATGCAACACTTTTCACATTCTAAAACCAATAATTTAGTCTATATATGTGTAAGTATATAGATTAGACACTTTGCTTTTAGTTAGTATTATATATAGAAAGGTCTTATAGATGCATGAATAATGTCATACACTATATATGTGTATATTATATATAGACTATGATTATATTGAATTTATTATCATCTGAAAAACATAATACTTGAATTTAATTGATTGAGAGAAATTTTAATATGAATAAACTAAGTTCCACATATGATCAGATAATTATGGGACAACTTATTTCTTGGAAGAAGGAAAAAATGGATTCATGTACATGCAGATCTATCCCAATACTATGCAATGACATGATTAATTATATATCTACCATCTAATTTATAGAGAGAGAGCGGGGCGGTTTTATAAAGTGATTTAGAAAATAAAATTATAGTAACTCTGCGTAAACTACTAAATCAATCTCTAAACTCTTGTGTTCAAGTGATTCAAAATACATACGGACGTTAAAAGTAAAAATATTATCTTAAATAATAGTGTAATTCTTTAGCGAGGATATTCGGGGAACACTCTTCGGCCCCTAAATCCGCCCCTATATTTTAATATATATAATTAGCTAGTAGAGATTATGGTATAAACGAAATGAAAAGTATATTTTCAATTTTAATTAGAAGAGTATGTAATTCGAATTTTACTTGTCAAAGGTGGGATTTGCAATTTGCATGGGCGAATTGAATTAATGTAGAGCCAAAAGCAGTAACGTAAATATGGATGATTATATAGACCGTACTATGGCCTATGAGCAATAAGATAAAATAAAATAGATCAAAACTGAGAGTAAACAAGTAAGAATATTTGAGAGGGAGAAATATGCTCTCTCTCTCTCTCTCGGGGTCAGTTTTACTAAAATAATTATTATTTCTAAAAATTAAGATATGCTTATGTACCTTCTTTCCAATTTGCTATAAAAATCTAAGTGAAAATATGTGCACCTATTTTTAATATTGTAATTGTTTAGATGGGGCCCAAGAGGAAGAACCGCAATGCACGGGTGCCGCAATTTGCTCAGAACTTGGAAAGATTGACATCTGCATAATTGCTCTCACAAATCATTAACTATAAGTAATATCAAAGTATTCTAACAAGAAAAAAACAAGGCTGGCTCTATAGCTAACTTAATTTAATTCGATTCTACTAGTATATAACGTTAATAATTGGAGACCTAGAGATTTTTAAGTTTAACTGTACACCATTTAGTACCCTGCCAGTGGGACTTGTTTATTTTATCAACAAAACAGACATAATATAATTTGTCAACATCCCTTCCAGCTGAAAACCATTAAATCTCATGAGTCACTTTCATTATAGAAATTTTGAATTCAGATTTCAGGTATTGGTACATTCATTGTACTCGGTGGTGAGATAGTATAAAAAAATAATAGGAGTGATAGAATATAAAAGCAGGTAACGCAAATAAATTGGAACATTATTTAGCTCTCTCTTCATGACCTAAAATCTCAATTACACACGGTATTGTGATTTAGTGAGGAAAAAAACTACTTATTTCTTTTTGCCAAACAATAGTACTTTATATGAGTTGTCCTGTTTCTGTACGACTTTCCATTATGGCGCACTATCAATGTAGCTATTAACTGCGCAACTCCCTAATTGTAGTGTTAAATGTCACTCCCTACTCTCAAAATTAGTTCATAAAATTACATTAGCTCATAAATTTTGAAGTTTCCGTATTGAAGTCTTTTTATCTAAATTGTCGTTGCAGAAATTCCAAGAAAATCAACAAATTAAAAATATATAAAGCAATGGCAAGTTTAAGTAGCGCCGCACATTTTGCAGCTACTATCAACTTACGAGACAGAAAACAGAGGTGTTTTGAGTTGCAAATTACTACTCACAAATCTACACTACTAATTGTAATTTGCTTCTTCTCTTAACCCTGTATTACAACATTAATTTAGCACATAATACAAACACACAAATATCTTCTCCTAATCCAAAGAAATCATCAAACATAATAAACTGGGGAATTTGGAAGCAATTTTTTGATGTGTAGTTAATTTAAGCACAGCCACGAGGAGCAAAGCCTAAGCGAGAACCAGCAAGGTCAAACACTACCCTGAAACCTTGCTGCTGAATGTTTCCGATAATCGACAATCCACTCATCGTACCGGCAAATGCAAAGCAGAATGTCCCATCACTGTCCACCGGAATCAAGTAATTCGACGCCGGCAATGACACGTCAGCTCCACGGAAATGCATAACCACAGTCGGCACCTTCACTTCCGTTTTCCCTGACAGATCGAAGCATGTATCGAACAATGAGAAATCTGGTGCTCTCTTTAGATCTTTAGCACCCATTCTGAAAGCGTCCCTTAGAGCTACGTAAGCGGGTCGGGTCAATCGAGTCACTGAAGTTCCTGAATCTACTATGACACCACCATCACCAGCGGCATCTAGCTTGAACAGCGACGGCCTGATTGCAGGAACCCTAGCGCCGCCGACGCTGATTCCGGTGAGCTCCACGTAGTAAAACGTGTCTAGTTTGGGGTTATTGACGAGTGGGGTAAACACGGCGGTTCGAGAAACCGCTGATTCACCGAAGACTAGATAGGATGGTCTAGAGGAAGCGGACCGGTCGACAAGGCAGTAGGAGAATTTCCGGCCGAATCTCCGACCAGCTTGAGTCGGAAATGATAGTCTTCCCCGGCCGAGACCTAGTAAACCGGCGGCTCCGATGAATAAACCTTCGTTATCGTGGCCGCATCCAAGGGCCACGTTGTTGACACGTGTCCCTCTGAAAGTTAATGTTTCAGTCGAAAAATCTCCGACGGTGAAAGAACCGTCTCCGTAAGAAACTTGATAAAGACATTTCTTTCGGTTACAGCTAGCAGAATCCAACCGGCGACACAAAGGCGACCCACATGCAACACCAAGGAAGGAAGACGATTTGCTCGGGTCAAAAACCGGGTCAGATTGAGTGTAGCATTTCTTACAAGGCGAACACTGGATCCAAACGACGTCACTTCCCGTATCCAACACCATATAAACATACTTAGGCGGAGTACCAACACCGATTCGCGTGAAGTACTCTCCACTCCCCTGAGACAGTCCAGAAACAACAGAACTAGAGAAATCCCTACCTCCAGCATGGGGATTTCCGGTGCGGCGGCCAACGGTGGCGTTAGCAGCGGCGAGGTCAGAAATTGCCTTAGCTCTATAGGCGTCACGTTGAAGACGGAGC
Organism: Solanum chiquidenum; assembly: GCA_029582725.1. Classification (NCBI taxonomy): domain Eukaryota; kingdom Viridiplantae; phylum Streptophyta; class Magnoliopsida; order Solanales; family Solanaceae; genus Solanum; species Solanum chiquidenum. Next base: position 411 of record JAJOOS010014835.1, on the reverse strand, counting down.
TTAAACAGAGCATGTGGTGTAGCATTGAAGGATGAAGGAGATACTAAGTCTACATGATGCAACTGTAGAGAGAGAGTGTTATCCGGATCCAGGTCGGAGCCATCGCCGGAAAGTAGTTGAGCATCGAAATCTAGGGATTGAAGTTGAGTTAGTGGAAGGGAATGTAAGAGTAATGTTTGGTATTGAAGGGAAGTGGAAGAGACACAAATGGCAAAGAGAGAAAGGAAAAGGAAGGAAAGGGAAATGGTTTTTCCTTCCATTTTTTTAACAGAAAAACAGGGCAAGTGAGAGTGGGAAAGGAGGGTATTGGGAGTATAAATAATAGTGACAGAGACGGTGGATATTTGCTCTCTCGTGGGTGTCAACTGTACGTAGCGGTGATGTACGAAAAAGAAAAAGAAAAAAAAAAAA
>JAJOOS010014834.1:0-11776 GCA_029582725.1 Solanum chiquidenum | reverse complement strand
CTTAGCATTCATTCATCGCATAGACACTAAAACCATATGGAATTAAAAACTTTCTTTTACCAAGAAAACATTTCATAAAAAAATATAGCAAGCGGAAGACTTTCTAGACTTTATACCTGATGTCTCAAAACCATCTAATACTTTATTAGGGTACAAAATTCGGGACTAATCCCGTACACAACGTAAACAATACTAAAAAGACATAAAGGAACATATTGGGTATTGTCCTCAAATCTATGAGGACTCACCAAGTCTTCATCTTCAACACTTAGAAACCTATCAAATAGTCTCCAAATCCCTACACTTTAGTCCAAAATATTTAAAAGATTATGAAAATTTTACGGTAAAAAATAGATTTGTTTGAATCTCAAAATCTGAAAAATGTCACATAAAATTAGACGGATGGAGTAATTATTTTCTTGAATTTCGTGTCAAGTTAAAATCAGACAAATAAATTGAAACGGAATAATATGGTGATAAAAGTAAGAAGACCCAGGATGGAAGTATGAGGAAGGTGGGATGAAATGGTTAACAATCTAGAGGAGTATTGTACAGGCATAAAGATCAAGATAGTTAAGTGGAAAGGATGGATAAAATACAATACGGATGGCGCATCTAGAGGCAATCCAATCCAGGTTTGAGTTCCTATGCCTTTTGTCTAAGAAATGAAATAGGGGATATCATTTACGCTGAAGGAGCAAGAATTGAGAATGCTACTACAAACACAGAGGCAGAAGCGAAAGCGATACTAGCAGCCAGCAAACATTGTAAACAAATGAATCTCAATCAAGTAATCATTCAAACAGATTCTATGCTTCTAAACAAAGTGTTAACAGGAGAATGGGCGGTACCATGGAGCATATCTGACATAGTGGACGAAATAAAGACATGTCTTCAAGGAAAACAACATATAATGAGGGAAGGAAATCAATTAGCAGACTATCTAGCAAACAGATAAAGGTAATTGCATATTCACAGATGTTCAAGGCAGGCATGGATATAAACGGAAGGAGGATAATTAAACATCCCATACTTAAGAATTTCACCACAATGGGGATAAAGGGGAAGGGTTGGCTACAGCAAAGTCCACATGTACAAAAAGCCAACAAGGCATCAGAAATGCGAAATGTTGTACAACCTAAGCTATTCCCGCCATCAAAAATCGTGCAAAAAGATCAGGACTCTAGGGCCAGGTCGAAGCGATTAAACCTGAAAGACACCTTAATCAACGGGCAAAGGAGATGGACTGAAGCTACCATTGCATTTCAATCAAGCACCATCTGCAAAATGGAAGACATAAGGCATCAAAACAGGATTTATGGAGAAATGAGGCGGTGGAATACAAACCCATTGATTAAGACAAGATTCAGCAGACTTTGGGCTTTACCCCCATCACCTGAGAACACAACTGCATAGAAGGGGATATCAAAATGACAGAGCTCAGGAGAATGAGGAGGGGGCAAGGAAGATTTCTTACTCTTGGCAGATTGAAAAAATGAGGTAAGCTTCACAATGTTGATGACCAAGAGTATGAGGAGGCATAGACAAAGGTCCATCCACGAAGGAAGCAATTTTCAGGTGGGAGGGATGGAGGAGTTTATGAAAGAAACTAAAGGAAAGTGTTTAGAAGGAGGGATTTACTCCGAAGTGGACCTAATTTAAGTCTTTCATTTGATATTGCTTTGGGCACTAGGCCCAACAGAATGATGTAATTGTTTTCTCATTTATATCTTATATCAATAAAGCTGCAAATTTGCCTAAAAAGAAAAATAAAATAAAATATATATATATATATATATACTTTAGAACTTTCAAACTTAATACTGAATTACTATAATATCCCTGATTAAAAATACTCAATTTGTTTTATTTATTGATTTAATTAATTGTATTATATTAAAAGTAGATTCTTTTTCACATAAAAGAGTTGTGACTTTTTCAAAGGATTGAGAATTTTTTTGACGGGTTGTGACTTTTCCGAAGGATTGTCATTTCTTCAAATGGTTGTGACTTTTCTAAAGTGTTTTGCCCTTTCCGATGAGTTGTCACTTTTCAAAGGGTTGTGATTTTTATGTGAGTAGTGACTTTTTTCAAGGGTTGTAACTTTTATGATAAGACACAATTAACACCTATTCATACTACTATGTGTTAACTATAAATAGATGGATTTCCTCTCACTTTTAAACTACCATATTTGTAACTTTTCTACTCTTCTTCTTCATCTTCTTCTTAAAAAGTCTCAAGTATTATTTGCAACAATTGATTAAATTCGAAATTCAATGAAATTCGAGGGACCACCATAAGAAAGAATCGGTGAACAAATTGTACCAAATCATGCATCAATTGTTTCTTCTTTGTTTTTTCATCAATAATTAACAAATACGAAAAAGGACACATGATTGAGGTAAAATATTTCTTGTTTATTTTTTCATTAATCTTTATTCTTTTACCCTCAAACAAAGGAGTTTGTTCCTAATCTTTCTAAAACAGTGAACATAAACGTAGTCAATTGAATTATTAATTTTGATGTTAAGTCCACTAATTTAAAAATAAATTTTTATTATAATATGATAATATAGTCAAGATAATAATTATTTGTAATATATATGTAAGTAAAAATGAACGGAGAAATGATATCTAGTCATTTTGATCTAAAAAAACAAGTAACTCTCTGACAATCTGTATTAATCATTTAAAAGCACTTTTCTTTTGTTCTTTCAAGCTTTAATATAGTAATATTAATTCCATTTTACAACATCATATACTATATTATACGATACACATGTGCCGTAAAACTAGTATTACCTTAAAAACATGAACTCCTAACTGAAATGTTAAATTACTATACTATCCTTAACTTAGGTTATGACTTTTTTGATGAGTTGTGACTTTTCTGATAAGTTGTGACTTTTTTCAAAGGGTTGTGAGTTTTCTATGAGTTGTGACTTTTCCAAAGAGTTGTGACTTTTACAAAGAGTTGTAGCTTTTTCAATAAGTTGTGACTTTTCCAAAGGGTTGTGACTTCTCGGAAAGGTCATGACTTTTAAAATATTGTTCATACTACCCTTTGTTGACTATAAATAGAGGGGTTTCCTCTCATTTTCAACCACAATTTTATTAATCTTCTACTCTTCTTTTTCTTGTATTTTAAAAAATTTCGTGTGATTTATTGTAGTTAAGTGAGTTCGAAGTTTAGCAGAATAAGAGGTACCACTATTATGATGAAGTAAATTGTTCTATCCTAAGAGGGTATATTCATTTACCTCGATTACTTGAGGAAAATAATTCTGATGCTATAATAATTGTTTTGTTGCTTAGTATATACATTATTATGTAATGTTCTAATATATGAAGTTAACATGATGTAGTCTAAATTCATTTGTTTTTAACAATTTCTCTTGTGATGTGGATATATATTTTTGAATATCTTTTTCAAAAATTAATAAACTTCTCAAGAGTTAGAGAATTGTCACGGTTTATTTTTTTGATGCTCAAGACAAAAGAATGACTTTATTTATCAATGTTACTTATGTGATTTATATGCGAATATTTATATATATATATATATATATATATGAGTATTTATGTCACGAATGTATTATCAAGTTAATAAGATCTTCTAACGTCAAAATATATTATTTTAAAATTTTCCGAGTTCTTTTTTTTTAAAATAAAAAAAAGACTCACAACAAATGTGAAAATATGTAAATATATATGAATAATTTAAAATTTATCATTAACAAAATAAACTTTATATTCAGTTTTATGGAATAAACATTTTCATTTTGTCCCTACTTTAAATTAAAATCTAATAACTATAAAAAAAAATGTAACATTAATTAAAAGTCCTATTTAATTATGTAAGTATAAGTTATTACTAATTATTGCAAATGTTATTCACACTCTTTTACATTCTTTAGTTATAATATTATGAATTCTCATAGTTATTACATTAATTATTTTTATCTTTCATCTTTCCTTATATTAACTTTTGACCAATAATTTTTTTATATTATTATACCGCCCCTATGTATGTGATAACATAGTGCTGTTATTTTTCTTTTGACGAATCATGCTTGGTTGAATAAATTGAAAATTGTTTACAAGTATATGAACTATTTCTTTGTTGGGTGTAAGATAAACATGTGATTATATATCTGATTTCCCAGATAGAATATATTCTTTAATTTTAATTTTTAGTTTTTTCGGTAAAATATGAAACTTTTCTCAGTTAACTATCTTTGATTTATGTACACAGTCAATCGAGAAGTCAAATATGAGAGCCAACAAAAAGAATGTCATCTATTATGTTATAACTTATATGTAGTTGTTCTCAACATGTTCATATGACATCTAAACATATTAAGTGGAATACACGTGCAAAGCACATCTGGTTAGATGAAAGGAAAAATACACAACAAATATTGTCTATAAGGTAATATTGGTGAGATACGACTAATTACATGATTGAACCTCATCAAACTGAAATAAATATTTACATTATTGCATTTAACTAATAAAATTTATGACCATCTTCATAGGTTCGTGTGAATAAGAGATATATATGATGATCCACATTGAACATTCACACAAAAATCTGCAATATTATTTTGTACAAACCTTATTATTCAAATCTTCACTTAAATTTTCTAAATTGATAATCACGTGCAATGCACGTGTAGAAAAACTATTTTATATATATATATATAACTAATTCTTCTACATACTTGGTTATATCCTAATGCTTATAAGCTTGTACAAAAAGAGTGTCAAAAATTGCAAGAAAAGATACTAGAGAGCATTTAGCCTATATAATAATGTCTTGTACTCTTGTACAGAGAGTTTAGGGTTAGAGAGCTTTGATGAGAGAACAATATATCATGATAATCAGAATATTCAAAATCTAAATGATCATGGTGTTAAATCCTTCCCTAGTTGTAACAAAACAATTAGTGTCGACAAAAAAGAAAATAAATCATTTCCACCACCATTATCATCGTTAAACCAAGATGGAAAACCCATTTTCTCCCTAAAGCCAACTAGAAAAGATGGAAGGTTAGAGCTTAATGAGGTGAAAATGGATATTCCATCATCGATCGTCGTTACTTCTCGTCAACAAGGACGGTTGAGATTGAATCTCATTCCGGAAAAAGAAGGAGAAGATGACGATAATGATAATGATAATGATAACGATAATAAAGATGTTGTCATGTAGATGAACAATATAACTAGCGGAAGCTTCCAATGGAGTCCAACTATCTAGTATTTCAGAATATCGTCTCAGCGGTAGCGTGTATAAAAATAACATAAATAAAGGAAAAGGTTGTAGTTGGTCGAATGAACATAATTTTTTTTTCTTTTTTCTTTGTAGTTGTATTAAGAAATATATATATTTGTAGTTCTATAAAAAAATATATATTGTCTTTCTTAATTTACATGATACTTTTCGCTTCTTGAAACTTAAATTATGTAAACTTTGATAAACATTTTGAAATATATCTTTTGATCTTATTAACAATAAAGAGAATTATTTACTATATAATTTTTAAATATTTTGATTTTAAGTTTAAAATATTAGGTTGATTTAACCTTTTTTTATATAAAAAAAACACGTAAATTAAGGTGAATGACGATGGAGTATATTAGTTGTATATTCTATAAATATACAATTGTAATCCAAACACTAAAAACAAACTATATATAACTTTGTTAATTGTAGCATCTATATATTTTAGTATTTCCTCCCTTTTATTTTACTTTATTTTTATATTAAAAATAGATTTATTTCATTTATTTACTTATTTTTAATAAATTAAAAAATTTAGTATTTTATTTATGTCAATTTATGTGATATAGTTTGACTGAGCATGCAGTTTAAAGTATATGAGAAGACTTTGCGATGTTCTAAATTATCCTTAAAGTAAATATTTTTTTAATTATCAAATAAATGAAACCTAGCATGGATAAAATGTTAATACTATCGTTAAATATTTTTTAAATAAATAAACGTATCATTTTTTTTAGATTGACCAAAAAAAGTGTATTATATAAACAATTCAGCATTAGATAAATCAAAATAGAGAAAATATTTATTTTCTAATAGTATTCATATTATTAAATAACTATATGAAAAAATAACTATATCAAAAAGTAATTAAATTTAATATTTTTTTAAAATTAATATAATAAACTAAAGTATTAATAATATTTTTCTAAAGAAAATATCAAATCAATAGGAATAAAATGAGAATATCCAAAGATATTGCACTAATGTGCATGTGATATGGTTAATGATGTCAGCTATTTTTCATTGGAAAATGAGAAATGGATTATGTGACCCATGAATTTTAGTGCCTTCAAATCCCAAAGTGATAAAATTCATGAACTTCTCCACACGCTCGGTTCAAATAGTTGTCATAGGATTTATTAAATTAAGAAAATATTAATTAAATTTTTTAATATTATTTTTGTAATTAAATTTTTTTGAAGTGTTTATATTTGGTTATAAGAAATTTAAAAGATTTATAAGGAATAAATTAATAAAATTATCTTTTTATTTATAATTTTTTAAGCATCATACAAAATAAAAAGTGATCAACTAATATGGGACAAAGAAAATACATGTTAAGACCTAACCCCCTTCGTCTATGTTTTTACTTTTTAAAATTTGACAAATCTTTTAAGAAGCGTTAAATAAAATAAGATTTTATTGTAATTATTTAATAAATTTCATATTTTAAAATAACATTGAAAATTAATACTTTCTTCATTTTTTTTAGAAGTAGTATCTTTTAAGAAAAATATTACTTACTTAGCTATTATATTTATTATATCTTCTTCACTACTCTCGGTGTATGTTAGCGTGAACTGCTAACGTGGGCCAACTGACGGAATGGCAAGAGGAAGGAAGAAAAAGGAAGTACCCAAGCTGGTGGTGACGTCGGGAAGGATGGATCATACAAATTTGGAAAGTAAAATAAGAATGGATGATAAGACAGGGCAGGAACCAATGGAACAGTGGCCACCTCTTCCATCAAAGGAGGTAACCACAAACAAAAGGAAACGAATGGAGACAAAGAGTCTCCGGGTGAAATAAGTAGTAATCAAGGCAGTGACATATAAGTCCCAAAGGAAGTAGAGTCGGAAAAGAAATGGGTAAATTTCTTCAACGCAAGTAGGTTGTCAGCTAAAGGGATGAGTCTAAGCTATATAACTCCAGTCATGAAGAATGGAGAAAAGTTAATTGAGTTGAAGAAGGAAGAACTTGACAAAGCAACAGAGGAGTGGAAGCAAGCCCTCATTCTCTATGTTGTAGGGGAATCGCCTATCATAGCTGCGATGGAAATGTACATAGCTTTGCAAGTTAATACTGTGAGTAAACCTAAGGTGTATTACCATAATGACATATATTTCTTAGTGCGATTTGCTAATATGGATGATAGAAACGAAGTGTTGTACTCAGGACCACATTTGCTAAATAATTGACCCATTATTGTGAAGGTTTGGAGTCTTGAATTTGATTTCAACAAGGAAGTGTTACAGACAGTACCAATTTGGGTGAAATACCCAAATTTGCCTCTGAGTTGTTGGAGTATGGATTCCTTGAGCAGGATTAGTAGTGGTTTAGGATAACCATTATATGTATACGAATGCATTACTAAGGTTGATCGAATATCGTTTGCTCGAGTACTGATTGAAATGGATGTGGCCAAGGAATTGCCTCAAAAGCTGAAAGTTGAAGAGCCCAATGGTAGAGTATTTGAACAAGTAGTACAATATGAATGGGTACTAGAGTATTGTGCTAAATGAATGCAAGTGGGGCATAAATGTCAAGAAAAAGAAGCGGTGAAATTTCAGGCAAGGAAAATAACTAAATGGCGACCTAAGATGGCTGCTAGTAAAATAGGGGAGGTAAAGGTACTAGAAATCAAGGAAAAAGTAGCAGCACCTCGAGAGGAGACATGGAAACAAACACCATCAAAGGCAACATGAATGTCACTCCCCGAGGCTACCCCTTGGACGCGAACACGGGACCTAGGATCACAAGTGACCCCAAGCTGATCCTGCTGGCATAATCATGAGCATGCTAAAGATAACTGAATAATAAAAACTGTGCGGAAGCTATAATCATAAATAAAATGAAAAGATGGGAAAAATACATATATACTATAACTAAGATGAATGAAAACTGATGAGTTTAATACAAGGAAAATATTAACTCATAACCAAGATGAATCTAACTAGATCTAAAAATAGCCTCTAAACTGACTAGAAAATTTGGGACATGCCTTAACTAAGTCTAGCAAAACTGAAACTAAAGGACTAGAAATACTGAAAAGAAACTCATGACTATTGTCCTTGGAGAATGAGGACTCACCACTGATTCTGCTGACCAAAAATCAAGAACCGATCTAAGCGTGATCAAAATGCTAAGAACCTGAACCTATATCACGAGAAGATGTAGCACACGTATGCGTCAGTACTTGAAAGGTACTGAGCATGCAAGATAGAGTAAAGTTGACTAAGACATATAACTGAACAAGCAATAAAGCAAGTATAATATGCATAAGATGAGATACTGAATATGAACTAACTGAATGCAATGACCAATTTATAACATGCTAACTAAATACTGAATGAACTGTAAATGTGGTCAATGCAATAGAGTCTGACTGAAATGTGGGAGCTACTAATAACCGACAATAAAACCATATGAGCTAAATGTGGAGTCCGATGTATACGCCCCATCGAGAGGACCCAATATACCCGGCCAAAGGTATATAGGAATGCTGGCGTGATCAGTAAATGATGCCCACGGAGGAGACTTATACCTACGTGGCTCGTAGTTCTAGGACTATATGAGTACGCTGAACCCTAGTCCAACTCGGTATTATGCTACTCCCAATAGATTAAGTGATTAACACATTATGACTGAATTTATGAAATACTGGATAGCTCAAAACTGAACATGCAAAACTACGAATGCAACCATTAATCTGATAATGATGCATTCATAAACTGAGGCATGTATAACTGAATACTGAAATATCTGACCTAGTATGTGTAATTCAAGAACTAAAGAAATACATAGATAGGGTTCTAAATTCATGCAATAAACTGAGCAATAACATGATAATCTGATTTCGAACATGTAAATAACTAATTCATGATGATCTGTTGAAATTCTAGAAACCCTAGGTCTGTTCATAATCATAGAATCAAGAATTTGACTAAATTCTAGGGACCTAATCGGAGAAAGGAATCCACTAGTGAAATCCCACGTACCTGGTGACAAATTTCACGGGGAAATCCTTTGATTTATGGGCTGGAACTGAAGAAAACTTGTTGCGTTCTTGAACTAGGGTTCTTGACTTCTTTCTCCTCTAAGTGTTCTAATTTTTCTAAGTTTGATTAATTATTTGACTTAGATAAGTTCTAGTTATGTTTCTAGGCTTAAACTGACTAAAACCTCATAATTTATGGTCTAAATGACGTAGCTTAGGGGTCCAACGAAATAGGAAAAGACCAAAAGTCCCCTGACTTAACTGCTGTCGGAGTGATCGACGGATGGGACCTACGGGCCCGTAGGTCAACCTAAGGTCCGTAGATTGGAGTCGTAGGTCAAGTCTGCCCGACAAGGCTTCACTAAAACGAGCATAAATTTTTACTCGGAGGTCGGATTTTAGCAAACTCGGTGACGTTGGAAAGAGGATTTAATTATCTATCATATCATTAGTCATAGGACATATAATTCCGTTTGTTCTAGGAGTGATGACCAATTGAAGTTGACCCAATTAGCAATCCCCCCCTAAGTGGATGCTGGCCTTCACCAACGATCCGACCTACGGACCGTGGATCGAACAATAGTCCATATTGGTCATCCATCGTTCACGTCAGAGGCTGGGTAAAGGAGGCCAAGATCCACAGACACAAACCACGGACTGTGGTCTGGCCTACGGACCGTGGGTCTATCCGTGGGTCGAGACTTAAGCCAATTTTCTGAGCTGGGTTTGGGGAGGGGTTGCAGTGGTGAACCACGGACCACCAGCACAGGCCGTGGTCTGACCTACGGTCTGTGGGTGGCAACCATTGGTTGCACCTGCAACTTTTAAAAATCTGCATTTTAGGTCTGTTTTGGATACGGGGTGTTACATTATCTCCCCCTTGGGACCATTCGTCCTCGAATGAAGACTAAACTAGCTGAGTATGGAGGGAAGAAGCTGCAATCCCTACCACTAAGTACTAGAAACTGATTTATGACTGAACTGAGTTCCAAGAACATGCAAATACTCTGAAAATGCTAGGCTGACTGAAGGAACAAAATACTAAGACTGAATTAGCGCATGAATAACTGAAAAACTGAAGAGGAACTATTACTTCAAGCTGGAATGGAATCAGAAGGAAAGAGGTGAGGATACTTGGACTTCATGGCTGCTTCTGCTTCCCAAGTAGCTCCCTCTACGAACTGGCTCCTCCATAAAACCTTGACTGAAGCGACTTCTTTGTTTCTCAACCTTCTAACCTGACAATCGAGAATCTCAACTGGTACATCCTCATATGAGTGACTATCTTTCACGGCCACACTCTCTAATGGCACTATGGATGCTGGATCACCCACACACTTCTTCAAAAATGAAATGTGAAAAACTGAATGCACTGCTGCTAATTCTGCTGACAACTCTAACTCATAAGCCACTTTACCAATCCTCTTCAGAATCTTGTAAGGGCCTACATATCTAGGACTGAACTTCTCTTTCTTGCCAAATCTCTTCACCCCTTTCATAGGTGACACTTTCAGGAAAACCCACTCATCAACTTGGAACTCTAATTCCTTTTTTCTCATATCTGCATAAGACTTCTGGAGACTCTGGGAAGTCTTAAGTCTATCTCTAATGAGTTGCACTTTCTCCATAGCATCATGGACTGAATCTGGTCCTATCAAGACTGCTTCACCTACTTCAAACCAACCAACTGGAGATCTACATCTACGCCCATACAATGCCTCATAAGGGGCCATATGCAATGAGAGGAAGGTGATCATCCCAACTCTCCTTGAAATCGATCACACAATCTCTCAACATGTTCTCTAAGATCTGAATGGTACGCTCTGCCTAGCCATCCGTCTGGGGATGAAATGTTGTGCTAAGATTAACCTGAGTACCAAGACCTTTTTGAAATGACTTCCAGAAATGAGAGGTAAACTGAAGACCTCTATATGAGATGATAGAAAAAGGAACCCCATGCAACCTCACAATCTCATTAATGTAAATCTTGGCGTAATCCTCCGCTGAATCTGTAGTCTTGACCGCCAAAAAGAGAGAAGACTTAGTAACTCTATCAACAATCACCCAAATTGAGTCATGATGTCTACGAGTACGAGGTAAACCTGTGATGAAGTCCATGCTGATCACTTCCCACTTCCAAGTAGGAATGTCAATATCTTGAGTCATACCTCCTGGTTTCTGATGTTCTACCTTGACTTGCTGGCAATTGGGGCACTTAGCCACAAAGTCTGCTATATCTCTTTTCATACCATTCCACCAATAGTCTTCTCGTAGATCGTGGTACATCTTAGTGGCACCTGGATGAATAGAATATCTAGAGTTATGGGCCTCTGCAAGAATATGATGTCTCAATTCACCCACATCAGGAACACACAATCTACCCTGATAGCGAAGTACACCATCTCCCCCTTGGGAGAAAACCTCCACTCTCTGATTGTGGACTGCACCCTTAAGTTCAAGCAAGATTGGATCACTGTCTTTCTTTTCCTTAA
>JAJOOS010014833.1:0-12246 GCA_029582725.1 Solanum chiquidenum | reverse complement strand
TAAAAGCATGCAGATAGCTACTTAACTGATTTTACAGGTGGCAAGAAATTACTGCAGAAAGCAAATTTCAGATTTTCAACTGATTTTAAAAGGGGCAGAAATATTATCTCAAAGTAGAAAGCAATTATTAGTAACATGACAGATCGGACTATCGTTTAACATGCTGGAAAAGACGTTAATTAATTTCAAATAGCCAAAACAACTTATTTTAATGCAAAGATTACTTTTTGGGCAGAATTTAGTCAGGGCAACAAATATTTAAAGTAGCAGATTTTAGACGACATACAGGAAATGACTGATTTTAAGTAGCAGGGACATGTTCAAAATGCAGAAAAATTATATTAGTCAAAATTTAATGGGAGCAGCCAGCAATTAGGACAAATTTTAGTTTTTTTAGCGTTATTAACATGCAGAAAAGAAAAATTACTACTAGAGACATGATATCTAAGTGATTAACATGCTGAAAATAATTATATAATTTATTTTATCTAACATTCAATTAATTGATACAACAGTTGATTATTAACCCTAAGGCATGATTTCTAAAAAAAAAGAAGTCACTTGAAACCTATATGCATAATTTCTACGCCCCAAATAATATTTTAGGAATTATGTAACTCCTATAGGCATGGCATCTGAATGTGCACAAGTTGAGATTATTTTCTTATCTTAGGCATGTTTTAGAAGAACTATTTAATCCTATATGCATAAATACTCAAATAATATGTTTAGAGTTATTTAAATCCATATTGACATGGTTTTCTAAAATGGCAGAATCATAAATTAAGACAATAATCACACGCATATTCATTTACTATATAAAAGGAGTTTGGTTCAAGTAAGTGAAGCCATGAGCAACCATACATTATTTTATTTATTCATTAATGATGAAGAAGGCGATCATATAAATCAACTAAAGCAAAGTATTTAACTACATGGTCAATTTTATGCCAAAATTAGGCAAGCTTTAAGTGGGTGATTGGTGACAAGTAATTGATTTTATTTTAGACCGATCTTGAGGGCAAATATTAGAGTAGGAACGATCAGACAGAACACAATCTTATAGGCATGCTTTCTAACAAGTAAATTTGTGATAAAGTAACAATTAGCACGTAAAACCCCTCCCCTTTAGATGATCCCCAAATTATTTCATATATAGAGCCGAGTTGAGAGTTATACAAATTATTACAAGCCAAAACACAATTATAAACAAACAAAGCTCCGCTAAACATTCCTACCCATGGCAACTCGTCGAAAGCCTTCAAACCTTTCTTGAAGGACCTGCTAGACAATCAAAATGAGCAAGATGCCACACAATATCTATACATATAAAGATATAACACATAGGTAGAGTCACGCACATAAAACTCAAACAATTATGGGAATAAGTAACCATAGCATCACATATCAAGAGGAGAAGAAGACTAAACCGTATGCTTCCTTTTAATTATCAATGTCCTTTTGGGACTTATGCATAACAAGTAAATAATGATGCAGAATTAAATATACGTATGAGAGAAACTAACCAGTTAAGCAGTTTAAAGAACAATCAGCAGTGAAGACACGTTGGTTCCACACTATTCGACCCGTACACAGCAAAATACTTCTTCAAAGTTCACCGAAAATTCTTTTCAAGCATAGAGTAAATTATTTTTTTCAGTATGTGAGCCAATTAGGATATGTCTCCGGGTGAGAAAAGAGTGAAAGGAGGTCTGATTTATATCGGGAGTATGGGCAACACAAAAGGGAAGAGAAAAATAAATAACGGGATTTATTTTTCCTTAACAAATGGGGGACAATAATTGATACTATTTTCCAAATATAAAAGTGGGAATCTATCTAAGACGATAATTAAGGAAGGAGGGGTCAATTTACAGCATTGCAATTTCTTTATCAAAAGGTATAAATCAACCCAATATTTAATTACTCTTTCTTACCAAATATAACCAAGTAAACGAACCGGCATAAAAATTCTAATTATGGTACAATATCAATTTAGCAGCCACTAATATACAAAAATTAAGCAAAAGGAGATAAATATCTAAGGAAGAGAAATAACTTACAGCTCCATTCAAACAGTAATTTTACCATGACCAAGCAATATTAGACAGAATAATTAATATATATAACGCAATCAATCCAATTTACCAATTTTAAAACCTACAAGATTGCTATCAAAATGACAATTTCTACTAATTAAGGGCAATTATCAATTAAAAAGGGAGCTAAATCAATTGTTAATATACGCATGATATATTAATTTAAGGTCCGTCAAGATTTTTTGCAAAATTGATTTCAACACAAAAAGTCACATATTAGTTCTACCACAGAAATTAACAAATTAGCTCCAACACAATTTAATGAACTACTAACAGCATGCTAACGAATTGCAATGTTTTAATTAAACACGAATTTTGGACAATGATAAACACTAATGAATAAGCAACCTATACACATAGGGATTAAAACTTAGAATGAATGTGAACCTGGGACAGATCTTTATCAAAATGCCTTTATTTTAAATTCTTGATCGAAATAATTGGAGTAGCAATCCGTTGCTGTCATTGTTGATTTGCAAACGCTATTTTCCTCGCTGGTGTTACTGCATGTTTTCCACCCTTGCCGGAGTTTCGCCATCTCGGAGCAGCGCTCTGCTGCTGGCTTCGCGTTCTCTCCAGAAAAGGGGAAGAAGAGAGACGGAAATTCGCCAGTCAGAGCTGGTTCTCGAGCTGCTGCTCGCTGGTGTTGCTGTCTGGTGCTGCTGGCAGCTGCTTGGTGTTGTTGTCGCCGGAGCTGCTGGTGGTGGGTTTGCTGCCGCTGTCGTGCGCCTCGCCAGGCACTGCTGTCGCTGCTGCTTCGCCGGCAACTGCTGCCTGGTGGCTCGCCGGTCGCTGGTTACTGCTGCTCCTCGCTGAACTGCTGTCCTCGTGGTGGCTCTCTGCTTGGAGCTGCTGCTGGGAAGGAGGAGAGGAGAGGGGAAATGGGAGGAGGAAAACTAAGGGAGGAGAGCGAGAGAGAGGGGTGGCGCCGGACTGCCTGGTCCTTGCCGGCTGCTCGGAGAAGAAGAGAGAGGGGCAGCGGCTGTAGAAGAGAGGAGAGAATGAATGAAAAGTTTAGGGTTGGTCTTTAGGTGAAAAATAGGAAAATTAGGGGAGTTGATTTTAACCGTTGGATTAGACTTAGATAAGCGGCTAAGATTTGATCTAGGAGTTGGTTTAGAGATGGACGGACGAGATTAAAATGAATGGGTCTTGAGAGTTAAATTGGAATGGCCAAAATTGAAATAAAATTGGCTAGAATTGAAATAAAAAGTGGCTATAATCGAAATAAAAATTGGAATTGAATAGGCTAGAATTGGAGTGAATTAGAATAAAATAGGCTACAATTTAAATGATTTTGAGGAAAATTAAAGAAATGCTATCCAATTAAAGTACTACACGCATTATAACATTTTATATAATAAAAATCATTTAAATTTTAAAACATTTGAAATAAAATAATCATTTTGATCTTTACTAATAATTTTAAAATATTTTAATAGTATTTACGATAATTTTATAAAGCAAGCATACTAAAATATATAATTTTTAGACAAAATCAATTAAAATTTTAAACTCGAAATATTTTCAAGAAATACGTATTTAATCGAATAGCATTCCTAAAATTGTCAAAGGTCGATCAAAATTGGGTGTCAACAAATATGACGGAGGGTATATACATACCATTTACGATAGTTCAGGGGTATATTTGTCCTTTTTCCCTTATTATTTTAATTATGGTTAGGACTTTAATTTAGATAATTAAATCTCAACCTTTAATTTTTAATTATGACACATGGCTTCCATCCGAGTAGGAACTTGGGGAAATGGAGAGAATGAGTAATGGAAAGGAGCCTCATCCCCAAAAGTTACCTACGTAAGCCACCTCTTTTTGTCAATTAAATTATTTTAAAACATCTGTACTTTAAAATAATTATTAAAATTATCAATATTTTAACAAATATAATGTATGCTAATAGAATCAACTTCCTTTTCTCTTATTCCTCAAATCAGTCCCAATTGGACTCATTTTTACCTTACTATCCGGTGAAAAAGCAAAAAAAAAAAAAAACTTCATTATCCACTTTCACCTCTTCCTAGGATTTTACCTCAAATCCTTCTTTTTCTGTCTCTTGCGGTTTTTTTTCATTGTTCTCTCCTTTTCTTTTCTAAGAAAATCATTTCTTCGAATTTCATCCACTTTGTTCAAGAGATCTCACAATTATTTCAAAAGATTTTTCAATCACCGATAAAGGTAAATACGTTATACCAAGTATCTTTGAGATTTCCCTCTTTTATGTAGTTTGGAAATCGGAAAAAAAGGAACATAGCAGACGAAGAAGAAGAATAGAGAGTCAGAGAAGAAGGTTGCAAAAATTGTATTTATACTAGAATTGTATCCATATTAATTTTTCTTTGTCAATTGTCTTTCTTTTACTCAGCATTGTAATTTTATTAAGAACGTTGTATTTCTTTTTTAGTTTGTAGTCATTCCACATTTGTATTTCTTAAGCATAAATGTATCTTATTTCTTAAATATAAATTATACCGCAGTGGACTTAAATATCTCAAGATTGACACTACAAAATCGATATAAGTAGATTATACCGCAGTGGACTTAAATATTCTTAAAGAGACTGCCATTTGTTGAAATGCATAAAGGAGCGTTGATGCTTTTTCTTATAAGATATGACAATAAGTGCCGGTTATTTCTCTTAACTTAATATGACCATTTGGTGCTTGTAACTCTCATAGCCATTTACAATTTATTTTTTCATTATTCTACATCATTATGCCTTGTAACTCATGTAACCTCCAAGACATAATTCTTTCATTCATTTTCCTACATTATTATTATCCACATTATTCCTATTAAATACAAGGAGGAATTTCACATCTATAAATAGTGGTGTTTCTTCCTTTGTGAAGTGTGGTAAAAAAAAATAATGAGAAATGTGAAATAATATCGTAATGTCTAGTAGTGAAAGAGAGAATTGAGATAAAGAAAATATTTTAAGTCTTCAACTATATTCACTATATAAAAGAGAATATTTATATGTTGAATGAATGTGTTCTTTTAGTGGAGCTTTGAGCTCTTTAACTAATACAGAGTTGCTTGAGTTCTACGACGTTATTGAGCTATGTATCTGGTGGGGACAAGTCAAGAGTGATACTGTTGGATCAGTGTAAGATTATGTCGTAGTGAACTTGAATCTCCTTAAAGAGGACGAAATATTCGCACCCCAGCCTAAATGATTATTTATTTATTTTTATTATTTTATTTTCAACTATAATTTATTGTATTGTGGTATATTACACCAATACCTATTCCTAAGTGTCATCCTCCCCTTCGATAATGATTAAAGAAGAATAAAGAATAAGCCAATTTCAAAAAGTCTATTAATATCTTCAAGAAATTGCAGAGATATGTCAAAATATGCTAAGTATCAGAATGCATCATCTTCAAGTTGTTAAGTGATGTCTTCATCGGGGGAGTAACTTTTTTTCTTAACTGAATTTTACCCAACTGAATTTTCCTAGTAAAAGTTTTTAATGTGGCAACAAACATAGCACATGACTATACTTTTTCTTTCACTATTTTTTTTACATGGACATCCAAGAGGGGAGTCTTGTAAAATGGATGTCTACATAAATATATTTTGTGTTGTAACACAAATGTACACATAATATATTGTGTTGTAATATACATATACACACAATATACAATAGTGCTGTAAGATAGATATACACACAATATACTATGTGCATCGACGGCAAGTAAGGGTTGAAAAAAAGTCCTTGGCCTTAAGAACCCAATTTTAGGGGGCCCCATTTTTAGTTAATTAGGTAAGATTAAACTTTAAAAAAAAAATTACAACTAAGATTCCAAATCCAAACGGCATTATGAAGTGATAGATATGACTATTACTTTTTACCTTTCCAATGAAAAGTTATGTTTACTTTTTTTTTTACCTTATTCTTTTTCTAATTTTATTTTTATGTATTCTATCCTCCTCTTTTTCTCTCTTCTATTTCTTCTCACTTTCTCTTTTCTAATCTGACATCTTTCTCTTATTCAAAGCTTAAGAATTTACTTGTTCTATTGATAATTTCAATTTTAAAAAAATAAAAAATATAGTTTATGTTTTAAATTTGGAGAAAAATATATCGCAGCAGCCCAATTTATTTTCGGAAATCAAGTCTTCATAGTTCTTGAATCTGGTAATATCATTCTAATTTCTAATATTATTTTTTATTTGTGTCTTATGCTTATTATATTTTTTTATTTGATATTGTAAATAGTGTTTAAAATATTTGTTAGATTTTAATATGTCAACTAGAAAATATGAATCCGGTCATTCAAAACTTAAAAGAAAAAGAAAAGTCGATAACTTGATAAAATCTCAAAAAGGTGCTCTTGATAAATTTTGGAAAATAATGTTAAAATTAAATAAAAAAAGGTAGGGGAATGCTCTTTAGAAGAACAAGTCACTAACTTAGTTGAAGTTGAGTTAGATAATGATATACACCAAAAAGAAGAAGAAGGAGAGGAAATTAGTGAAAAGTCGAATGTAGATTCCCAAAAAAATCAAGAACTTATAAATGAATTAAATAATCATACTCCTAAAAATATCTATGATCCTAGTCAATGGAATATTGTTGATACAAATTTAAGAGACGTATTAGTAGAAAAGGGACCAATTAGAATTACCGACACATGTTTTTCAAAGGATAAATTTTTAAGGCACTTTTCTACTACATATTATTTTCAAAAGTTGACAAATGGAGAAAGACATGAAAGAAGATGGTTAGTTTATTCCAAAGATTTGAATAAGGTATTTTGTTTTTGTTGTAAGTTATTTAATATGACTTTTAATGCAAAGAATAATAAGTTAGCTAATGAAGGTAGTAGAGATTGAAAATATATTACTACTCAGCTTAGAACTCATGAAACAACTAACCAACATATTATTAATATGAGTTCATGTATTGATTTAGAATTTAGATTGCGTAATAATAAAACAATCGATAAAAACATTCAAGATCAAATAAATAGAGATAGAGAACATTGGAAAAATGTATTGTCAAGAATTATTTCTGTCATAAAAACTCTTGAAAAAAATAATTTAGCGTTTAGGGGGGAAAATGAAAAAATCTATCAAGAAAATAACGGAAACTTCTTGAGTCTTATTGAAATGATTGCAGAATTTGATCCAATTATGCATGAACATATTCGACGAATCAAACATGATGAAATTCTTGGACATAATATACAAAATGAATTAATAAATTTATTGGCAAGTGAAATTAAGAACAAGATTATTGAAAAAGTTATAAAAACAAAGTATTTCTCTATCATATTTGATTGCACGCCAGATACAAGTCATCAAGACCAAATGTCTTTTATAATACAGAGTGTAGATATTTTGGAAACTCCAATAAATGTAACAGAATATTTCTTAGAATTCTTAAAAGTGGATGATACAAGTGGAAAAGGCCCTTTTGAAGTTATTTTAGATGAAATAAAATGTATTGGACTTGATATTGATAATTTAAGAGGACAAGGACATGATAACGGGTCTAATATAAAGGGAAAACACCAAAGAGTGCAAAAAAGACTTCTTGATATAAATTCTAGATCATTTTATACACCATGTGGATGTCATAATCTAAATTTGGTACTTTGTGATATGGTTAATTCTTGTACGAAAGCTATATCATTCTTGGGAGTGGTACAACGTATATATTCACTATTTTCTTCGTCTATTAAGCAGTGATTTTTAAAAAAAGATAATGTACCTAGTTTAACTCTTAAATCATTGTCACAAACACGGTGGAAAAGTCGTATTGAAAGTGTTAAAGCAATAAGGTTTCAAACTCGACAAATAAGAGATGATTTATTTAAATTAGAAGAAGTTAGTGATGATCAAAAAATTAAAAGTGAAGCTAATTGTTTAGCAATTTTTGAGCTTGAAAATTTTAAATTTTTATTGGATATGACTATTTGGTATGATGTATTATTTGCTGTAAATTCAATTAGCAAAAGTTTACAATCAAAAGATATGCATATTGATGTCACTATAGATCAATTAAGAGGTTTAGTTTCTTTTTTTAAAACATATAGAGAAGAAGGTTTTGCAAGTGCTATGATTTCGACTAAGAAAATTGCATTAGAATTAATATAGAGCCTGAATTTCGTAAGAAACGTGTAAATTATAGAAAAAAAATAATTTGATGAGAATGTTGATAATGAAATCACAAGATCTCTTGAAGAATCATTTAGAGTTGATTACTTCTTATACATAGTAGACCAAGCCATCTTTTCACTTCAAAATAGATTTGAACAATTTGAAGTATATGCAAATATTTTTGGTTTTCTATTTAGTGGGAAAAATTGAGATCATTAGATGATGAGAATTTTAAAAAATATTGTCTTAATCTTGAATGTTCCTTAAAACATAATACTCACTCCGATATTGACGGTTTAGACTTATTTTCTGAATTAAAAGTGTTAAGGGAAATCATAAAAGTAGAAGACAATACTCTAATTGAGATACTCAATCAAATAAAAGACTGATTCTTTTACATTACTTATAGAATAATGTTAACAATTCCTGTAACAGTCGCCTCAGCAGAAAAAAGTTTTTCAAAATTAAAAATAATAAAATCTTATTTAACATCAACAATGTCTCAAGAAAGATTAAGTGGTTTGGCTATATTATCGATTGAAAAAGAATTATTAGAAGAGATTGACTACACAAAAATTATTAACAACTTTGCATCTCAGAAAGCTAGAAAAATAGATTTAAAAAAAAAAAAAAAAATTTAATTTTTTTTAAGGCCTCTAGTTTGATTTTGGCCATAGGCCACCAACAAGTTTGAGCCGCCCCTGACTATGTGTTGTAACCTAGCTATCCATATAATATACTTGGTGCTCAAGTATATACAATATACATGACTAATACATATTCATATAATTTACATGATATCCATGTATATATATATATATATATATATATATATATCTTCTTGTAACAAAAAAGAAGGTAAAAGTAAATGAAAAGAAAAATAATATACTTATTCCTTCCGTCCAATATTAGATGAACACTTTCTATTTTACACATTCATTAATAGATTAATCAGCTTTACTATTTTGCTCTTTATTCATATTAATTAGCCTCTTGAAAAAAGAAACTTTGAATCTTCAAAATTCGTTCAAATTTTCAAAGTCATATTAATTATAGGGATAAAATGAGAATAAAATAATTAATTCCATCCTAATTTAATAAGTAATCAAGTATTTCATCCGTTTACTTTTACTTGTCACATTTTGACTTGACACACACATTAAGAACATTAAGAAAATAATTATTGATAGATGTATTTTACCAAACTATCCCCTATTAAATGATATTCTGAAAAATAATTTGAAAAATAAGTAATTAATATTGATGGTAAAACATGAATTTTTTTTTCTTGATATATCAAAGTTGATAAGTAAAAATAAAAATATATTTTAGGAATAAGTGACAAAAAGAAATGAATGAAGGGAAGAATATGGAACAAATACTTTTAGCAAGATGCCCGTCTAATATGAACCGAGGTAGTAACATTTTAATTTATTTTTCTTCTTAATTTAGTATATTACCTTTATTTTATTATTAAAATAAAAAATAAAAAGTGCATCATTTTTACCCTGGGATAAATTCCTTTAAGTGTTGCGCATTGACGCGAAGTTATAACGGAACCAGAAGGATTTGACGGACTAATCAGGATGTGGTGGACTAATCAGGGTGTGGTAAGTACTCCATCATTCTTAACTAAGACGTGTTGGGTTCGAGCTCCATTGATGTTGTTAAGGAGCGGTTTACATCAAGACACTTTCCGACGCGAATTCAGAATTTAACTAGTAAAATTATTAATATCACGAAATATATAAAATAATACTTAAAACCTATCAGTCACTAAAACTAAAACACTATATTATCTTACATAAAAGATTAATAATGTAAAGGAAAATGAAATTTATTACATCCTATTATTTATCTTTAATAACATAAACATAAATTAATGAATGTAAAAATATATACAAGGATATGTAACATAAGCAATGGTGTCACTGAGTCACTCAACATGAGTAAAATATACAAATATTTAATTGTGAAGAAGAAGAAGAAAAAGAGATTCAGAATTTTCGTTGTTTTAAAATATTGAGAGGAAATTCCTCTATTTATAGACAATAAATGGTAGTGTGAACAAATGTTTATTGTGCCTTATCGTAAATGTTACAACTATTTTGAAAAGTTGCAACCCTTCAGAAAGGTCACAATCTTTTCACAACTCTTCATTAAAGTCGCAATTTTTCATAAAAGTCACAACTTTTCATAAAGTCGCAACTTTTCATTAAAATCGCAACTTTTTATAAATATCACAACTTTTCATGAAAGAGGAAAGACTAATTTTGAAAATAAATAAATTAAAAGTAAATTCTGATTTGTGATGACACCAAATAGGCGAGCCCTTAAATTTTCTTTTTTATATTACTCCTTATTAGAAGTGAGACTTTAGAGGATGAACACGGCACTACTAAGTTGTACACAAAGCATTTCAAATTGTACTATAAAATTAATTGTGGCTCATTAATTGTACACGTGTCTTCCTACATATACAACAACTCACATGAATAATTACTTTTCTGACTTTTTTCCTCAGTTTCTCTCTCTATATATTCGTTTTCTTTTTCTTTTTTTCTACTTTCCATTCTCCCCTTTTTAGTTTATCTTTAATCTTAAATTTTTCATAAATCTTTAAAATATTTTAAATTATTAATTATTATGACTTATAATATTTTGATTTTTATGTAGTTTACAAATATATAAATTTCATTTAAATTTTTTTGAAGATATCATGCGCAAATTTAAGGTCAAACTTAAACTATTTGATTCTCGAGAAATAAAAAGTGTCACATAAAATGGGACAGACGGAGGATAACTCTCAATTAAATTTATTTCACTTTTTATTTTCCATTTTAAACATAATTTTTCAAGTTGGATTTCTAGGAATTCTATTGTAGACCCATTTAAATTTTACCCTTTTGTTTTAAACTAGAGAATTTGGCCGCGTTTCGCGCGATCATTAAAAATTAAATATTTTTGATTAATTTTATATTTACTCTGTTGTTTAATCGTAATATTATTATTTGTTTTAATAATATGAAGATTGTGAAAAAAATAAAGCTTGACAAATTTTACATCTATTAAATGAGGAAGAATATATTTTTTATCAAATAAGTTAAAATATATTTGCTAATAACAAATTCTTCCATTGCATGAAGTTGATCCTTTAATATATAATATATATTCTGGTGTACCATTCTCCTTAAATGTCTAAGAAATATCTTGTAATGTGAAATAACACTGTAATACTTCCCCTGTCCCTAATTACTTGTCCACTTTTAAATTGACACATTTATTAAGAAATCAATCAATCACATAGTGAGTTTACTATTTTACCCCTATTAATTATGAAGTAGATGAAAAGTTCTGCAATTTTCAAAGTAATTAGTCATTTAATTGAGGGTATAATAGGTAAAAAAATTGTTCTTTTTTTATTTGTCAAAATGGACAAGTAATTAGGGACAGAGGGAGTACTAAACAAATGCATCAGCAAATGAAATTTATATTAAAAATATATTGAATAATGACGTAATAATACCTTGATAGAATTTCCTATCCATTTTTAAAAAAACTTCACCCTTTCAATTTCGTTATATCTTCTTATTTAGTAGAAGAATCATCATTTATTATATTCTACTCCACCTTAATTTGTACCATCAGAGTTTTAAGAATAAACATTAAATTTTAAATCGAAATAAGAAATCATTGAAAAATGACAAAAAATAATAATAGTATATGAAAATTAAAATAAGGTGCAAGAAAAGCCTTTTCACGATAATTTTTTGAAATATATTGATAACAATTAAAATGGAGCTATTATTTTATCTTTAAAATTAAGTTTGATTGAATTCAATTAGTAGAATGAGAAAAAATATTAAAATAATAACTTTTTAATGTTATTAAATGCATTTTCTTTTTAATTGAGTAGTAGATTAAAAGTTCCGAATTAGGATATTAAAATAATATCTTACTCTCTCCTTAATTATTATGGTATTGCAAACATTTATTTTCCTTAAATGGTGATTCATTTT
>JAJOOS010014832.1:0-12401 GCA_029582725.1 Solanum chiquidenum | reverse complement strand
TTTTGTTCATGTAATAGACACTTTTAGTTTTTATTTTGGTTGTAAAGGGTTGTGTCCCTACTTATGTTTTGTATTTGTGTCTAAGATGGCCATGTGAGACTTAGACTTCCGCTGTGTGTTTTAAAGTTGTTTTAATGAAGTTTGAATGTGTGGATGTAAAAAAGTTTTTTTCATTCCGCACTATTTTCATTATTGAATGCAATGAATGACTATGTGGCTTGTAAAAGACCCCTTCGGGGTCGAATACGCCATGTTACGACTAGGGGGTACTCTCGGGTCGTGACAGTTGCCAAGGCATATCGAGTAGTACATGACTAGCTCACATGGGAATCACATCACCAAAACGAGGTCCAACTCGGCGACCTAGCTGCCCAAAGGGCGAGGCGCTGAGTGGAAAGGGCGATCCAAGTCGGGATTCACCCAAACTCTTCATGCTGCAACTGCAAGGCTCTGAAAATTTAACCTTGGTGGTCCCCCTCTCTTCCTTGGCCTTTAGTAATTACCCTTTTTGGTAAATTTTCTTTTCACAAACACTTTAACACTTTCTCTTTCTTCATTTTTTGAATCAAACACTTCCTTTTTCAAATATTCCCTTCTTTAAGATTTGAATATTCTTCAAGAACTTCAAGAACACTATGAAGACCCATAATAAAACCTAGAAGATTTTTAGCTCAGAATTTCACAAAACTTTAGGTGAATTCTCTCCTTGATATAGGGAACAAACCCCAATACTTCTTAGCACTCAATTCCTTGCCAAAACTTCCAGATTTCAAAACCCACTTTGTCTTCTTCAAAGCTTCTTCAACCAACAATGGTGGAAACTTCAATAGTGAACCAAACCCTATCAAATCTCAGTCCTAGCTCGAAATAGGTTAGGGAACACTAATCTAACCTTCGAAACCCCAACGAAGACTCAAATCAACAAGACCCATTTGTCAAATTCTTCAAAAAATGAGTTGAACAATTATTTTTGTGTAGAAACAAACCCAAACTTAGAATCGTAGGAACGATACTAAACTTGGCTCTGATACCAAATGATACGATTCTCACAAGAAAAATCACAAACAACAGCGGAAAATAAGAAAGATAGAAGAAGAGACACAAGATAAGAAACAATTGGCAACTAAAGAATGTATTAAATCCAATAACCTCCAATCTAGCTCTTAACAAGCACCTAATCCGGATAAATAGATAGACACAACAAGAGGAAACAAAGAGCAGCCTATGGGTATGTTAAACCCAAAGACCTCACTTCGTTAATCCAACAAGAGGCACCTAACTCTTACGAAGACCTCAAGAGAATCGATATCCCAAGTAACCCCCGTTTCAAACATTCACACAAGGAGTTTTAGGTTTACAACCATAATAATCAAAATCAGTACCCTTAAAATGAACCCTAAGACACCTATTTATAGTATAAGGTATTATTACATAGATGGGTCCAAAAGTGACCCGAAAATGGGCCAATGGGTGAGCCAAGTCGGGCTCGGTGATCCACCAAATGGGTTCGACGAGAACCCTTCTCATTGGCTTCTCCTTGGATGACTTGCTGTAACATTTGGTGGTCTGGGGTTCAAAAGGCGATGCACCGAATGTCCTCCATTCTCACCAAATGGGGAGCCTTTCTCTACAGCTCATTTGATCAGTCGACGATCCTGGAACCCTCGCCAAATTGGCTGGCTTTGGTCGACGAATGGAGCAACACTTTTCTTTGCTCCTCTTTACCTCGTTGGACCTCCCACGCTCCAAGCTATCAACCACACAGGGTATAGCTCAGCTCGAAGCTCCTTTAAAGCGTATTTCCTAAGCCCACGAACCTCCATCCTTGAGAATGATCCATCAATACGTTGAAATTCGTGAATGAATGGTTTGGGGCAATCTGTATTGCATCATTTAGGGTTTAGTTTTAGGGTTAAATTTTAGGATTTAGGGTTTAGATTTTAGGATTTAGTGCTTAGGGTTTAGGGTTTTGGGCTTAGGGTTAGGGTTTAGGGTTTAGGGTTTAGAGTTTAAGGTGTAGTGTTTTGGGGTTTAGGGTTTAGTGTTTATGGTTTAGGGTTTATAGTTTAGGGTTTAGGATTTAGTGTTTAGAGTTTAGGGTTTAGGGTTTAGGGTTTAGGGTTTAGGGTCTAGGGTTTAGGGTGTAGGGTGTAAGGTTAGGGGTTAGGGTTTAGGGTTAAGGGTTTAGTGTTTAGGGTTTAGGGTTAAGGATTTAAAGTTTAGGGTTTGGGGTTTAAGGTTTAGAGTTTAGGATTTGGGGTTTAGGGTTTAGAGTTTAGAGTTTAGATTTAGGGTTTAGGGTTTAGAGTTTGTATTTAGAGTGTAGGGTTTAGGTTTGGGTTAGAGTTTAGGGTTTAACATTTAACGTGTAGAGTTTAGTATTTCAGATTTAGGTTTAGGGTTTAGGGTTTAGGGATAGGGTTTAGGGTTTAGGGTTTAGGGTTTAGGATTTAGGATTTAGATTTTAGGATTTAGGGTTTTAGGGTTCAGGTTTAGATTTTAGGGATTAGGGTTTAGGGTTTAGGGTTAGGGTTAGGATATAGGGTATAGGGTATAGGGTTTAGGGTTTATAGTTTATGGTTAAGAGTCTAGTATTTAGGGTTTAGGGTTAGGGTTAGGATATAGGGTATAGGGTTTAGGGTTTATAGTTTATGGTTAAGAGTCTAGTATTTAGGGTTTAGGGTTTAGAGTTTAATGTTAAGGATTTAGCGTTTAGGGTTTTGGTTTTAGGGTTTAGAGTTTAGGGTTTTAAGTTGTATGTTTAGGGTGTAGGGGTTAGTATTTAGTAATTAGGGTTTAGAGTTTAGGGTTTTAAGTTGTAGGTTTAGGGTTTAGGGGTTAGTGTTTAGTGTTTAGGGTTTAGAGCTTAGGATTTCAGGTTTAGGATTTAGAATTTAGGATTTAGGATTTAGGGGTTTAGGGTTTAGGGTTTAGGGTTTTGGGTTTAAGGTTTAGAATTTAGGATTTAGGGTTTAAGTTTTAGAGTTTAGGATTTAGGGTTTAGGTTTCAGGGTTTAGGGTTTAGTGTTTGGATTTAGGGTTTAGGGTTTAGGGTTTGGATTTAGGGTTTGGATTTAGCGTTTAGGGTGTAGGTTTCAGGGTTTAGGGTTTAGGGTTTAGTGTTTGGATTTAGGGTTTAGGGTTTAGGGTTTGGATTTAGGGTTTAGGGTGTAGGTTTGTATTTAGGGTTTATGAGTAGGGTTTAGTGTTTTTGGTTTAGATTTTAGGATTTAGGTTTTGGGGTTTTAGGGTTTAGGGGTTAAGGTTTAGGGTTAGGGTGTAGGGTATAGTTTAGGGTTTAGGGTTTAGGGTTTAAGGTTTAGAGCTTAGTTTAGAGTTTAGGATTAAGATTTAGGGGTTAGGGTTTAGAGTTTTGGATTAAGATTTACGGTTTTGTGTTTAGGGTTTAGAGTATAGGATTAAGATTTAGGGTTTAGGGTTAAGAGTTTAGGGTTTCGGGTTTAGAGTTTGGACTTAGGGTTTAGTGTTTAGATTTAGGGTTAGAGTTCAGGGTTTATGTTTAGAGTTTAGGATTTAGGGTTTCGGGTTTAGAGTTTGGACTTAGGGTTTAGTGTTTAGATTTAGGGTTAGAGTTCAGGGTTTATGTTTAGAGTTTAGGATTTAGGGTTTAGGGTTTAGGTTCAGGGTTTAGGGTATAGGGGTTAAGGGTTAGGGTTTAAGGTTAAGGGTTTATGGTTTAGGGTTTAGGGTTTAGGGTTTATAGTTTAGGGTTTAGGGTTTAGAGTATAGAGTTTAGGTTTGAAGGTTTAGAGTTTAGGGTTCCAAGTTTATGATTTAGGGTTTAGGGTTTAAATATTAGATTTTATGGTTAAGGGTTTAGGGTTAGGGTTTTGGGTTTAGGATTTAGGGTTTAGGATTTAGGGTTTAGAATTTAGGGTTCAAGGTTTAGGGTTTAGGGTTTAGGGTTTATAGTTTAGGGTTTAGGATTTAGGTTTTAGGTTTTAGGGTTTAGGGTTTAGGGTTTAGGGTTTGGGGTTTAAGGTTTAGGGTTTATGGTTTAGGGTTTTGGGTTTAAGGTTTAGGGTTTAGGGTTTAGAGGCTAGAGTTAAGGGTTTAGAGTTTAGGGTTTAGGAATTAATGTTCCAAATTTAGAGTTTAGGATTTATAGCTTAGGGTTTAGGGTTTAGGGTTTAGGTTCAGGGTTTAGGATTAAGGGTCTAGGGTTTAGAGTTTAGGGTTTAAGGCCTAGGGTTTAGGTTTTAGGGTTTAGGGTCTAGGGTTTAGTGTTTAGGGTTTAGAGTTAGTGTTTAGGGTTTAGGGTTTTGGATTAAGTGTTTAGTCTTTATAGTTTATGATTTGGTGTTTAGGGTTTACTATTTGGGGTTTAGAGTTTAGGGTTTAGGTTTAGGGTTAAGGATTAATGGTTTAGGGTTAGGGTATAGGGTTTAGGGTTTAGCTTTCCAAGTTTAAGGTTTAGGGTTTAGGATGTAGGGTTTAGGCTATTCAAATTAGAGTTTAGGATTTTGGGTTCATGGTTCGAGTTTAGGGTCTAGGGTCTAGGGTCTAGGGTTTTGGGTTTAGGGTTTAGTGTTAAACTTTAGGGTCTAGGGTTCTGGGAGTTAGGGTTTAGAGTTTGGATTTAGAGTTTTAGGGTTTAGGATTAAGGGTTAGGGTTTAGGGTATGAGTTTTAGGGTTTAGGGTTTAGAGTTTAAGGTTTACTGTTTGTGGTTTAGGGATTAGGATTTAATATTTTTTTTTAATTTTATTGACCCTTGGGGGGTCAGGATTTAACATTTAGAGTTTAGGTATTAGGGTTTACGATAAAGGTGTAGGGTTTAGGATTTAGGATTAGGTTTTAGGTTTTAGGTTTTAGTTTTAGGGATTAGGGTTTAGGGTTAAGCATTTAGGGTTTAGGATTGAGGATTTAGGGTTTAAATTTAGGTTTTAGGGTTTAGGGTTTCGAGTTTAGGATTTAGGGTTTAGGGTTAAGGTTTAGTGATTAGGGTTTAGGGTTTAGCATTTAGGGTTTTGGGTTTTGGGTTGAGTGTTTAAGATTAGAGTTTAGGGTTTATGGTTTACGGTTTAGGGTTTAGGGTTTAGGTTGTATGGTTTAGGGTTTTGGGTTACAGATTTATGGTTTAGGGTTTAGGGTTTAGGGTTTAGAGTTAAGGATTTAGGGTTTAGTTTAAAGTGTTATTGTTTAGGTTATAGGGTTTATGGTTTCATGTTGCAGTTTACGGTTTAGGGTTTAGTGTTTAGGGTTTAGGTTTAGGGTTTTGAGTTGTAGGTTTAAAATTTAGGGTTTAGGATTTAGGAGTTAGGATTTAGGATTTAGGGTTTAGGGTTTAGAGTTTAGCATTTAGGTTTAAGGGTTTAGGTTTAGAGTTTAGGATTTAGGGTTAGAGAGGGTATAGGGTTTAGGGTTTCAAGATTGGATTTAGGGTTAAGGGTTTTGGTTTAGGTTTAGGGTTTAGGGTTTAGGATTTAGATTTTAGGGTTAATGGTTTCGGTTTAGGTTTAGGGTTTAGGGTTTACAGTTTAAGGTTTAGGATTTAGGGTTAAAGTTTAGGTTTAGGGATCAGGGTTTAGCATTTAGGGTTTACGGTTTAGGATTTAGGGGTTAAGGTTTTTGGTTTAGGGTTTAGAATCCCCTAACCCCTAACCCCTAAACCCTAAACATACAACACAAAACCCTTAACACTAAAATCTAAACCCTAAACCCTTAACTCTAAACACTAAACCCTAAACCATAAAACCTAAACACTAAACCGTAACCCTAAATACTAAACCTAAACTCGAAACCCTAAACAATAAATCCTAAATTTTAAATGTTAATCTCTAAACCCTAAACCATAAAATCAAACACTAAACCTAAACTCTAAACCCTAAATCCAAACTCTAAACCCTACACCCTAAACCTAAACCCTAAATTCTAAAACCTAAACGTTAAACCGTAAACATTAAAACATAAACCCTGAACCCTACACCTAAACCCTAAACCCTAAATCCAAACTCTAAACCCTAAACCCTAAATACTAAACTCTAAACCCTAAACATAAATCCTAAACTCAAAACCCTAAATCCTAACCATAAACCCTAAACCCTAAACCCTAAACCTTAAACCTTAAATCCTAAATCCTAAATCCTAAACCTAAACCCTTAACCCTAAACCCTAAACTCTAAACCCTAAACCCTAAATCATTAACTTGAAACCCTAAACCCTACCCTAAACTATAGACCCTAAACCCAAAACCCAAAACCCTAAACTGTAAACTCTAAGCCTTAAACCCTAAACCCTAAACCCTACAACCGAAACCCTAAACACTAAACCCTAAGCCCTAAACCCTAAACCCTCATCCCTAACCCTACCACCTAAATCCTAAATACTAAATCCTAAACCCTAAACTCTAAATCCCACCACTCTAAACCCTAAACCCTAAACCATAAACCCTAAACCTAAACTCTAAACCCTAAACCCTAAACCCTAAACCCTAAACCCTAAACCATAAACTATAAACCGTAAACCATAAACCTTAAACCGTAAACCATAAACCCTATACCCTAAACAAAATCCTATACCCTAAATCTAAACCCTAAAAGCTAAAAGCTAAACCTTAAATCCTAAACCTTAAAACCTAAACCATAAACACTACATCCTAACCCCTAACCCCTAAACCCTAAATATACAACTCGAAACCCTTAACACTAAACTCTAAACCTTAAACGTTAACCATAAACACTAAACCCTAAATCATAAACCCTAAACCCTAAACCCTAACCATAAATACTAAACCTAAACCCTAAACCCTAAATCATAAACCCTAAACCCTAAACCCTAACCATAAATACTAAACCTAAACCCTAAACCCTAAACCCTAAACAATAAATCCTAAACTCTAAATGTTAATCCCTAAACCTTAAACCCTAAAACTAAACCCTAAACCTAAACCCTAAACTCTAAATCCAAACTCTAAACCCTAAACCCTAAACCCTAACCCTAATCCTACACTCTAAAACCTAAACGTTAAAATCTAAACATTAAAACCTAAACCTAAACCCTAAACCCTAAATCCAAACTCTAAACCCTAAACCCTAAATCCTAAACTCTAAACCCTAAACCGTAAATCATAAACTCAAAACCCTAAATCCTAACCCTAAACCATAAACCCTAAACCATAAACCCTAAATCCTAAATCCTAAACCTAAACCATAAACCCTTAACCCTAAACCATAAACCCTTAACCCTAAACCTAAACCTAACCCTAAACCCTAAACCCTAAACTCTAAACCCTAAACCCTAAACCATAAATCATTAACTTGAAATCGTAAACCCTATACCCTAAACTCTAAACCCTAAACCCATTACCCTAAATCCTAAACACTAACCCCTAAACCCTAAACCCTAAACTTTAAATCCTAAACCCTAAAAACAAACCCTAAACCTAAACCCTTAAGCCTAAATTCAAACTCTAAACCCTAAACCCTAAACCCTACAACTGAAACCCAAAACCCTCAATGCTAAATCCAAATTCTAAACCCATAACTCTAAACCCTACAACTGAAACCCTAAGCCCTCAACCCTAAACCCAAACACTACACCTTAAATCCTAAATCCAAAATCCTAAACTCTAAACCCTAAACCCTAAACCCTAAACCCTAAATCCCAAAACCCTAAACCCTAAACCCTAAATCCTAAACCCTAAAACCTAAACCCTAAAACCTAAACCCTAAAACCTAAACACTAAACCCTAAACCTTAAACCCTAAACCGTAAACCATAAACCATAAACCTTAAACCGTAAACCGTAAACCATATACCCTAAACCAAATCCTATACCCTAAACCTAAACCCTATATACTAAAACCTAAACGTTAAACCCGAAACCTTAAAACCTAAACTCTAAACACTAAATCCTAATCCTTAACCGCTAAACCCTAAACCTACAACTCGAAACCCTTAACACTAAACTCTAAACCTTAAACCCTCAACCATAAACCCTAAACCCTAAACCCTAACTCTAAATCCTAAACATAAACCATAAACCCTAAATAATAAATCCTAAACTCTAAATGCTAATCCCTAAACCTTAAACCCTAAAAACAAACCCTAAACCCTAAATCTAAACTGTAAACCCTAAACCCTAAACCCTAAACTCTAAATGTTAATCCCTAAACCCTAAACCTTAAAAACAAACCCTAAACCCTAAATCCAAACTCTAAACCCTACACCCTAAACCCTAAACCCTAACCCTCATCATATACCCTAAACCTAAACCTTAAACATTAAACCCAAAACGTTAAACCCTAAACATTAAAACTTAAATCCTAAACCCTAAATCCAAACTATAAACCCTAAACCCTAAATCCTAAACACTAAGCCCTAAACCATAAACCCTAAACTCTAAACCCTAAATCCTAACCCTAAACCCTAAACCCTAAACCCTACACCCTAAACCATAGACCCTAAATCCTAAATCCTAAACCTAAACCCTAAACCCTTAACCATAAACCCTAAACTCTAAACCCTAAACCCTAAACCCTAAATTATTAACTTGAAACCCTAAACCCTATACCCTAAACTCGAAACCCTAAACCCTAAATCCTAAACTCTAAACCCTAAACCCTAAACCTTAAATCCTAAACCCTAAACCATAAACCCTAAACTCAAACCCTAAACCTAAACCCTCAACCCTAAATCTAAACTCTAAACCCTAAACCCTAAACCCTAAACCCCAAACCCTAAACCCTCTACTCTAAACCCTAAACCCTAAGCCCTAACCCTAAACCCTAAACCATAAACCCTGAATCCTAAATGCTAAACCCTAAACCCTAAATCCTAAATCCTAAATCCTAAATCCTAAACACTAAACCCTAAATCATAAATCCTAAGCCGAAAACTTTAATCCTAAATGCGAAATGCTAAACCCTGAACCTTAATCTCTTAACCTAAAACCTAAACGTTAACCCTAAATCCTAAACCCTAAACCATAAATCCTTAAACCTAAACTCTAAATGCTAAATGCTAATCCAATCTCATAACCTTAAACCCTCAACCCTAAACCCTAAACTCTAAATCTAATCTCAAAACCCTAAACCCAATACCATCCCTAACCCTAAATCCTAAACTCTAAACCTAAACCCTTAAAACTAAGGTTTAGGGTTTATTGTTTTGGTTTTAGGGTTTAGGGTTTAGAATTTAGGGTTTAGGGTTTAGAGTTTTGGAATTTAGGATTTAGGATTTAGGGTGTAGGGTTTGGGTTTAGGGTTTAGGGTTTAGAATTTAGGGTTTAGGGTTTAGAGTTTTGGGATTTAGGATTTAGGATTTAGGATTTTGGGTGTAGGGTTTGGGTTTAGGGTTTAGGGTTTAGGATTTAGGGTTAGGGTTTCATGTTTTGAATTTTGGATTTAAGGTTTAGAGTTTATGATTTAGGGATTAGGGTTCAAGGTTTAGGGTTTAGAGTTTGTATTTAGTGTTTAAGGTTTAGTGTTTTGGGCTTAGAATTTGAATTTAGGTTTTAGGGTTTAGGGTTTAGAGTTTAGAATTTAGGGTTTAGGGTTTAGGGTTTAGGTTTAGTGTTTAGGATTTAAGGATTAGGGTTAGGTTTTAGGTTTTAGGGTTTAGAGTTTAGGTTATATGGTTTATGGTTTAGGTGAGGTGTTTACGGTTTAGAGTTGAGGATTTAGGGTTTAGGGTTTAAGGCTTAGGGTTTAGGGTTCAGGTTTAGGATTTAGGGTTTATGGTTTAAGGTTTAGGGTTAAGAGTTGAGGGTTTAGGGTTTGGGGTTTGGGGTTTAGGGTTTAGGGTTTAAGGTTTAGAGTTTATGGTTTAGGGTTTAGAGTTTAGAATTAAGATTTAGGGTTTAGGGTTTAGAGTTTATGGTTTTGGGTTTAGAGATTAGATTTAGGGTGTAGGGTTTATATTTAGGGTTGGAGTTTAGGGTTTAAGGTATAGGGTTCAGAGTTGAGGGTTTAGGGTTTTGGTTTAGTTTTTAGCATTTAGGTAAGGGTTAAAGGGTTTAGGGATTAAGGTTAAGGGTTTAGGGTTTAGGGTTTAAGGTTTAGAGTATAAGGTATAGGTTTTAGGGTTTAGAGTGTAGGGTTAAGGGTTTAGGGCTCCAAGTTTATGATTTAGGGTTTAGAGTTTAGGATTTATGGTTAAGGGTTTATGGTTTATGGTTTATGGTTCAGGATTTAGGATTTAGGATTTAGGGTTAGGGTTTAGGTTTTAGGTTTAGGGATTAGGGATTAGGGATTAGGGATTAGGGTTTAGGGTTAAGGGTTTAGGGTATAGGATTCAAGGTTTAGGGTTTAGGGTTTAAGGTTTAGGTTTAGGGATTAGGGTTTAGGGTTTAGCATTTACAGTTTTGTGGTTTTGGGTTTTGGGTTTCGGTAGAGTGTTTAAGATTAGGGTGTAGGTTTTATGGTTTATGGTTTTAAATTTGAAGTTTAGGTTTTAGGGTTTAAGATTTTGGGTTATAGGTTAAGGTTTAGGGTTTAGAGTTTAGGGCTTATGGTTTAGGGTTTAAGGTTTAGGGTTTAGGGTTTAGGTTTTTGGTGTTAAGGTTTAGGGTTTAGAGTTTAGGATTTAGGGTTTCGAGTTTAGGTTTAGTGTTTAGGATTTATTATTTATGATTAGGGTTCAGG
The DNA here is from genome assembly GCA_029582725.1 of Solanum chiquidenum. Lineage (NCBI taxonomy): Eukaryota > Viridiplantae > Streptophyta > Magnoliopsida > Solanales > Solanaceae > Solanum > Solanum chiquidenum. The sequence continues at coordinate 1,796 of JAJOOS010014832.1, read as the reverse complement.
GTTAGGGTTCAGGGTTAGGGTTAAGGGTTTAGGGTTTAGGATCTAGGATTTAGGGTTTAGGGTTTAATGTTTTGAGTTTGGATTTAGGGTTTAGGGTTCAAGATTTAGGATTTAGGGTTTAGAATTTAGGATTTAGGGTTTAGGGTTTAGTGTTTAGGTTTAGGGTTTATGGTTTTGGATTTAGGTTTAGGGTTTGAGTTTAAGGTTTAAGAGATAAGGTTTAGGGTCTAGTGTTTAGGGTTAGGTTTTAAGGTTTAGGGTTTAACATTTTGGTTTTAGGATTTAGGGTTTAGGTTTAGGGTATATGATTTTTGTTTAGGGTATAGGGTTTATGGTTTACTATTTAAGGTTTATGGTTTATGGTTTAGGGTTTAGGGTTTAGAGTTTAGGGTTTAGGGTTTAGGGTTTAGAGTTTTGGTATTTAGGATTTAGGATTTAGGATTTAGGATTTAGGATTTAGGGTGTAGGGTTTGGGTTTAGGGTTTAGGATTTAGGGTTAGGGTTTAAGGTTTTGAATTTTGGATTTAAGGTTTAGAGTTTATGATTTAGGGATTAGGGTTCAAGGTTTAGGGTTTAGAGTTTGTATTTAGGTTTTAGGGTTTAGTGTTTTGGGCTTAGAATTTGGATTTAGGTTTAGTGTTTAGGATTTAAGGTTTCGTTTTTAGGGTTTAGGGTTTAGGTTTAGTGTTTAGGATTTAAGGTTTAGGGTTAGGGTTTAGGGTTTAAGGTTTAGAGTTTAGGTTATATGGTTTATGGTTTTGGGTGAGGTGTTTAGGGTTTAGGGTTTAGAGTTGAGAATTTAGTGTTTAGGGTTTAAGGTCTAGGGTTTAGGGTTTAGGGTTCAAGTTTCGGATTTAGGGTTTATGGTTAAGAGTTGAGCGTTTAGGGTTTGGGGTTTAGGGTTTAGGGTTTAGGGTTTAAGGTTTAGAGTTTATGGTTTATGGTTTAGAGTTGAGAATTAAGATTTAGGGTTTAGGGTTTGTGGTTTCGGATTTAGAGATTAGATTTAGGGTGTAGGGCTTAGATTTAGGGTTAAAAATTACGGTTTAAGGTATAGGGTTCAGAGTTGAGGGTTTAGGATTTTGGTCTAGTGATTAGGGTTTAGGTAAGGATTAAAGGGTTTAGGGTTTAAAGTATAAGGTATAGGTGTTAGGGTTTAGGGTTAAGGGTTAAGGGTTTAGGGCTCCAAGTTTATGGTTTAGGGTTAAGTGTTTAGGGCTCTAAGTTTAGGTTTAGGGTTTAGAGTTTAGGATTTGTGGTTAAGGGTTTATGGTTTATGGTTCAGGGTTTAGGATTTAGGTTTCAGGGTTACGGTTTAGGTTTTAGGTTTAGGGATTAGGGTTTAGGGTTAAGGATTTAAGGTTTTTTTTTTTAATTTTATTTATTAACGACCCTTGAGGTGGGTCAGGGGCTGAGCAGCACCCCCAGGCCTTATCATATATTTAGAACGAAAATATACAAGGAGGGGGACATGAACCTTACCTCCTACCTAAGGTGGGTTTAAGTCAACCTACCTACTAAGGTTAGTTGACTCGACCCTATACAAAATGATATATTATTAAACTAAGCACCTAGAGAGGACTCCTCTCTTAATACAAAGTTGCTAATAATACGTAAATAAGGGAGACTCTCCCCTTACACAAATTAGAAACTAAGCCTATTCAAACAACTATACCTAAAAGACATAGCATATCTGAGTGTAGCTTATGAGACAATAAGGTAAGAAGTTAAAGTCTGATGATGTCTATGAGGTCGAAAGTTATCTAGCAGAACTGATTAAAACTACCATAATTCAT
>JAJOOS010014830.1:0-12736 GCA_029582725.1 Solanum chiquidenum | reverse complement strand
AGACTGATTATAAGAGAATGAATTGTGAATCTAACTCAATTTAAAAAATAATTCATATGTTGAGTATAATCCAAGATCATTTAAAGAGACACAAAATTTCTATGTAGAATTTATGATACAAGCCCAACATCGATATTTAAATCATTTATTAAAAATGAATCTAATTTTGATACTATGATAAGAGTATGAACTTGAAATCTAACGTATGCATCTCCTTCATCCGTGCGATAGACTTTTATACCAGTTGAGAATAACGACTTTGTTATGAAAGAAAGCAAATACTAAAAAGGTAAGTCTTATAGTCAAATCTAATAGGCTTGGACCTAATTGACATGAGAGATTTCCAATATACGTTCCGAATTAAAATTAATTAAACTAGTAAAGTCTAAATACAATTCTTTTATTTTTCCCAATTTTGTCTTTAATGTTGTCTCGTTTGTGATTTATTCTTTCCAAAAAAAATACTTGTTTTTTTCTCCATCAATTTCCCAATAATAATTATACATGCTTCACCTTCATTTGGTTCCGTTTTGTTTTTCATATATGAACACAAACGAATTAATTAAATGCCTTATTTTATTTGTTTTTTCCTCATTTTTTTGCCCCTATTTATCACATTGTCATTTATTCGTCTTGTTTTATTATGCGTTAAATTGTGTGTACATTAGTATAGTACGTGTTCAATCAATACACAATATATAACAAGGCGTACGTATTTTACTAATAAAACAAATTATATGTCGTTTTTTATGGTATGCATGTAATCCACGACTTGATGCGCGATAGCTCAAGAAACAAATTCATAAAATATTTTGGATGTATGAGAACTAACAATATAGATAGTCAATGTAAAAAAAATTGTTTTTAACATAAAAAATATACAATATATACTTTATATGAGATAAAATGATACATTGTGAAACTTTCCAAACATGTTGATTTAATTTAATTTCATTATTTTTACTTTTGACTTGATTAATGACAAAGCTTACTCCACTTGGCCTAGCCAAGATCTTAGTTGTTACTATATCATATCAAACTATAGAAGCTATATATAAAGTAAGATCTTAGTACAATTAATTATTTCTTGTCATAATGCAATTATTGTATCTGCTAGAGATTAAGTTAAGTAAACTATATATAGGGTAAAACCATAGACTAATTAAGTATAATGACAACAAGAACATATGGAGTGTAATATTATTACAAGTAGGATCTCAAGAGGGTGATGTATACGCAGTCTTATCCCAACCTTATGAAGGTAAAGATGATGATTTCAATATAGTACCCTCGACTCAAGTTAAGCATAATAAAATCAAATAAGGAAAGGAAATTACAGTAGTGAAGCATCCTGCTGAACATAATGAAGAGAAGAATAATAGCAATCATTCATACTACAATAACTGGAGTAAAGGAAACAACATGTAAAAATGAAATCGAAGAAGAAGATATTATGTGAGAAATACTTAAAAACAGTACTGACAAGGAAAAGTGGATAACAATCGACCAACTACTAAATTTACTACACTAATCCTCGACCTTCATATCCTTTTATCTAGGATCATATCCTCAATAAGCTACAGATATATCATGTCTTATCTAATTATCTGTAATCCACAATATTTTGTTGACCTACCTCTACCTCCCCTCATGGACTAATTAAGTAGATACAACTAATCCAAACTTTATCACAATTATGCTCTTGTATAGTATAATTAATATGACCAAAGTCCAACAAGTAGAAGCTAATTAAGATTAAATTAATAAAGTAAAAGACAAAGAAGAGCAACATGGGGAAAATAGTTTAGGGCAAAGAGATACAAGCACAGTCCAAGTCATAGACATGCAGGCATTTTGTTGCCTTCTTAGGTTTGATGAAAATTCCAATAAATTTGACAGATTCTTCTTTGTTTATTTTGATAATTTTGTCTCAGTTGAATGAGAACAATATAATAGTTTATCACTATCAAAGTTATGTCGGGATTAATATAATTCTCTTATTCTTAACTGAACATCTCGAAATTGAGCATACAAAATGACAAAAAAAAATTGATGGAGAATATTCATCTTGAACGGGCCTTACGCGACACAAATTCATATTAATCCAGGGATCAAAGCAGATATTAGATACTAAGTGAAAAATAAATTGGAACAAAGTACAATCAAACCTCTTTATAACGACATCATTTCTTCAAATATGTTTTAGCTGTTATAAAGAACATATAATATAATATCACATTGAAATCAATCCAAATGAAAATTTGAATGTTATAATGACATGTTGTTGTAGAAAATATTTTTGGAATCTTATCTTTGACCAAGAAAATTAGCATAAATTTTCTCTTTATAGGAAAATTTGATTATGTACTTTCTATGAAGGAGAGGACAACATTGGATTCTTTTTTTTTTCCAAGTACAATGAGAATATAGTTTTTATTAACCATATGGCTATAGCTACTTGTAGTAACATATTTGGACAATTTTGACCAAATTATAAATACAATTCAATCTCTGTTTTTGTCAAGTAATAACTGAGAAAACATTTTAATATGGATGGTTAAAAATAGCATAGGATACCCCTTTAGTGTGTGAATTAATCTTAAAAGAAATTGAAGAATCACATTTGAGGGTATTATAACGATATGTAGGACTATATTTAATATGTTTAATTATTATTGTTGTTGTTATTGTTATTACGTTGAATCTCTAAAGAGAGTGTATTGATGACGATGTTGATTAGATGAACCGATAGATGGGTCAAAAAGAAGGGCGGGTAGAATTTTATTTCAGGAAGATTTTGAAAAAAAATAGAAGGTACATATCATACCTTATACCATCTATATCGAAAGGGGAGTGTTGTTTTATAGGACATAACACAAATTTATACATATACTTTTTAAAAAATATTTGAAACTCACTAATCGAATGAATGAAAATATGCATTGCACATAATCTATTAAAGGAGAAGTGTATCCTATGAGAAAAAATTTATTCACGTACAGATCGATCTTAAAGCTCCAATTAAAAATGAAGGAATCACATCCCGTCAACTTTTCCTTTTGCCGGTTAGTATCATGGATGAATATCAAACTATAAATAGGTTGAAAAATCAAAAAAATTGAAAACATAGAGAGCAATAAGTATTTCAAGAAAAGTATTTTTTTTTCAAACTCCCACGCAATTCCAATCTTTCAAAATAGTCATGACTCACTTTAGTTACCACTAAGGGTTATCGTGAGATGAATATGACCTCATTATTATTTTTTTGGTTGTTCATTTGGTGTTTAAAGTCTACATCGTAGCCTCAATTGAATCGTGCATTATAGGGCTCATTTAGGAGTGACATCAATAAAATCATGTTCAAATTTTGCATATGAAATTATAATTTTTTGATAGAAAACGTTTTTTCTTGTAATAAATTTTACGTGAAATGAATTCAAATTAATAAGACCAAAAATAGTCATGACTCACTTTAGTTACCACTAAGGGTTATCGTGAGATGAATATGACCTCATTATTATTTTTTTGGTTGTTCATTTGGTGTTCAAAGTCTACATCGTAGCCTCAATTGAATCGCGCATTATAGGGCTCATTTAGGGATGACATCAATAAAATCATGTTCAAATTCTGCATATGAGATTATAATTTTTTGATAGAAAACGTTTTTTCTTGTAATAAATTTTACGTGAAATGAATTCAAATTAATAAGACCATACATAATACAAGTATCGGACACTGATAATTTTTTTAAAAATGACTCTAGTTAACCAAAAGATATCACAAGGGGGGCAAACAGATCTATCATGACAATTGACAAGATACAAAAGTTAGAACACAAAGCTGATAAATTAAGTTTATATACATGAAATTCAGAAATATATATATATTTTTATATATACATGCCACTAAAATACATAAACTAAAAGATAAATAGATGTTTTCACAATGGTGATGAATGAAAAATAGAAAGGGACATTTACACCTTTTCTTTATCTGCAAATTCAGTTTGTAGCATGCTCATATCTTTCCAATTTTATCAAAAAGCTGCTCTTTTCTTTTCATAAATCAAGCCTCCGTTTAGTTATAGATTTTAAAGTTGAAATTTGAAATTTAAAATTTAAGACTTTAAATTTTAAAGTCATGATTTTTGGAGAATTTGATATATTGTTTTTTAACGTACATGCATTTTATTTGGAAAAAAAATTAAGGTACTATGCATGCATATATAAATACAACTTCAGAATCCAAAAATTATTTTTAAAAAACTTCAAAAACTCTTTTTTTTTCAAGTTTCAGCTAAATATATGGTCAAACACTAACAAAAGCAAATAAACTCACTATTTCTTCTCTTGTTGTGTGTTATGTGTGTATGTGACATATCATAGCAAGACTTTAACAGTTGGTGATATCGTTATCATACAAATTTGTTGCATGGTCTATAGATTTCTAAACTGACAAGCTTTTTGGTGAAGTGATACATATATAATAATATGAGTAAATCCACATTTTGACACCTATAAATAATTTTTATTTATAACAGTTGGGTCCACATAGAAAATACAAATGACAAATCTTAATATACAAAAATATACGTGGAAATTAAGGATTTATTCACAGACCCTCGACAAAAAAATAAAAACAAACAAAATAAAAGAGTTAGAAAAACCATGTCTACCATGTAAAATTCTTGTGGTATGCCTAATAAATTAAACCTTCGTTTTTTCTCTTATTTCGATGTTATCAAATTTGTCTAAGGTGTTATATGCATTCGACCTTCTTCAAAGGCTTATCAACTTAGTTCGATGTTATCAGATTTATCTTAGATATAATATACATATGACTTTCTTTAAAACAAATTCAATTTAAAAAATCTATCGGTCTACTCTCTGTCATGGACATCACATGAGTACATTAAGTTCCACTAATTGAATTAATTAAAAAATAATTGTAATAGTAGTGACAAAAGAGCTTAATCCACTTGGCCTAAGATCCCAAATTGTTACAATAAGAATAATGTTGTAAACACAAATTATGTGTGCTAGACATTAAAATATTAGGATCTAAGTAAAATTCTAGACAAAATTGAATAAATTAAGTATAATTTTTGTCACGATTATGTGCATGCACAATATAATTAAGGGATTCCCTATAATTAATTTAACCTAAGCCCAATAATAAAAGCTAATGAACACTTAATTAATGAGGAAAATGACAAAAAAGAGCAACATAGGGAAAATAGATTTAGGGACAAAAGCTAATTAGCACAGTTCAAAGTCATCGACATGTGAATAATTGTTGCATTATACTAATATCTATTTTAATACTTACTTTTATTTAATCAGAAGAATAAAAAAATGTAAAGTTTATGAGTTTCTACTATAATCTTATTTCAATTTACAATGATAATTAAGATTTCTGATTAAATATTTATAAAAACTTTAATGGAATTTTTAATACATATATAAAATAAAAGCAAAAATTACTCAGTTCCCAAAAGTCCATCATTTTTTAATTTTTAATACTTCTATAGTAATGAAGTATTATAAAACTTTATTACTTGCAGATTATTCAGCAAAGAATTAACACATTAAAAAAAAAATTTACTTTTTTTGCTGTGAGATTTTTCTTCTTCTTTTAGGCATTTATTATCTAAATTCTTTATATATAGTACAATTAATCCGAATTTGACCCGCTTCATATTAAGAGATTTCTGATGAAACTCGAAATCGAAATCTCTCCGTTGATCGAATAAATATTGCTAGTGCTAGTCATTTAATACACATAAAAAGTTCTAGTAATTCTTTTATCTTCTTGCAAACTTGTGTTTCTTTTTTTATTACTATAAAATACATTATTATTATTATTATTATTTTAAAAACAGCATAGGATACCTCTTACATGTTTGGTTTTGTGTGTTGTACTTCATATCTACCTTTTTTTATATGACATGACAATTAAGTAATTGAGTCCTTTTACAAAAATAGATAAACCAAAAATATAGTGAAAAGAGAAAAAAAAAGTTGATTTATGGTAAAGGAATTGTTTCACTGTATGTTTTAGGTGTACTAGCTAAGTCTTGAAGAGGTAATTGAAAAGAAAAGAAAAAGTTATTTATAAAGTGTTGAATATTTTGTGGAAAATTGTATTTTTGGCTCAAACTAATAATATTACTTTATGTTAAGAATTTTTTAAATTGTTTTTAAATTATTGATATCAAAGTAAATGGTTTACCAATACAGTGTGGAGTGATGATGTAAGGCGCAACTTCAGTGGCGGAGTCAGAAATTTTATAAAGGATGTCCAAAAATAACACAATAAAAATTCTTTTCAAAAAATAGAACACACGAGCACTACCTCATTCCAAGGAGGTGAAACCACTGGGTTACAACAACTTGTTGTGTTAAGGGTGTCCAAAATATGTTATTTAATCATTTTGTGTATTATTTTATTTGTATATGCGATATTTTTTTCGACGAAGGGTGTCCAAAATCATACCACTGCGCAACTTAATACCTTTTACATGTCTACATGTTGATTTGCTATTTTTACATGTAATTTTGAAGACTCGTGCATAATATAATCGTAAATACTCAATTGATATGGCTGACACAAAATTAAAAAATAAAGAAAAATAAATAATATATATATATATATATATATATATTTTTTGAATAATTCCAAATTTGTACTCCTTGTGAGGATGACAGATTCAAAATACTATACACTTCTGTTTCTTTTATATTGGAAAAAAGTACCTATTCAACAGTAAAGAGGCAATAATTTGTTGGCATAAAAAGAACAAATACGAAAAAGATTTTATCGATTCTTTAAATTAAATTAAGCATGCACAACTACTTAAAATTTTGAGTAACTTTTAATGTTAAAAGTAGTGTCTTTTTCTATTATTTTTTTGTACTATAAATATTATTAAATACATAAACAAGAAATGGTTTATTCGACTTGAAATAAAAAAAAATTAGCTTATTTTAGGATATCGTGCGCACTGCGCAATAGGCATATTATTTTATGACGAAGCCAAAAAGTAAAATAAAAATATATAACGCATATAAAATTATTTACACAATATATTTTTCTGATAAAGCATGATCAATATTTTATAACTCCTCCTGCCTCTACGTTTATTTGAGTAGTTATAATTTAGGTTATCAAGGAATTTATTTGTTGAGAGCCAATTGTTAAATTTTATTTATTATTTTCCAACTTTCTTATATAGACTCTAAATGTACAATTTATTTTTTAAAATAGATAAATTAATATGTGATACAGACAATTTTTTAAAAAATAAATAAATTAAAACTAGTGGATATTTCTAATGCTAATTTAATGGATTAAATAACAAAATATGAATAGGTCTAATTTTTTAAAATGAAAACATAAAAGTTAAAGGAGGGAAGAAGACGATTTTTTCTAAATTTACATACTTAATAAATTCTGAATTTTAAGACAGAACAACAAGTTGGTTCAATATAAATGATTTATACATATAAAGTACATTTTCTTAATACAATACAATATTCAAATAAATTATTAGATTTTGTTGTACCTGTAAACATAAATATAAATTATTATTATTGACTATATTTGTAAAAGTTAAAGCTTAAATCTGACAAAGATGATAGCTGAAATCCAGAAAATATATAAGCATGCCACTAAAATACAGGGACTAAAAGATAAAATATTTCCACCTTAGTGAAAAAATAGAAAGAATATTCTTAGATTTTTTTTTATATCTGCAAATTAATTACTTTTATTTTTCATTCTTGAATATCTATCCCTTTAGAATATAAAAAGCAATGTGTCAATTCAAAATAAGTAGAAAGTAGACTGTCCTTTTTTCTTTTCACAAACATTCCCAAATTTAAAAGATTTGAAAGAATAATGAAAAAAGTCAAATTGTTTGAATTAATAGTTAATAGTATTTACAAGTTAACATGCATAAAAATGTTTGAGTTGGTGCAACAAATATTATTTCATAAAAAAGGTCAGCAATTGATTTTCCCTGTCAACTATTCTCAGTCGATCTTGTTCCATTGTACTTATTTAGTGTAATTTATGTTTTTTATACGGTTTACAAGTTACTACACACATAAGTAAATTTACGCAGCTTATTTTTAAAAATAGTGATTGTGAATTTTTGTAAAATTTTAAAAAGGGAAGTATTTACATGTCTAAAAGATATTTAATTAAATGTAATGTTGACTTTCAAATTAGTGGGATTATTAACATTTACCAAATACTCCATTTCCTTTGTCTTGTTTATATGACAATGTTAGTATTTTTTTTTAAAATAAATTATTTTTGTTATGAGTATGATTATAATTATTTTTAAAAAAAAAATAAAGTAAACATTTTCAAATTTACAAAGGAAAAAAAACTTGAATTTCAAATTTTGTACATTGGAATGGTGGGACAGGTATATTCCTCTTTTTTCCAAGTCAAATCAAGAAGATTTCATTTCCCTAATGTTTCAATAAATTATTCATAAAAGAATGAAAATAAAATAATAAACTTTTTGTGTTTTTTTTTTTTTACCAAATCATAGAATATTCAGTACTAAAGTTATTTTTGCAGAAAAATAAATCAATTGTCCCTCTGAATACTTGGAAATTTGAAGAATTTTTACCATTTATTTTCCCTGCAAAAATTTAAATCATGTGATATTGATTTAAAAAATTATTTAAAACTTTGTCGATTTAACGACTGCAAATTATATTTATTTCAAATTCTGAATTTTAAATTTATGAATATTAGACATTAACTTCTTCTCTCTTCTTCTTTTTTATTTTACTATTGCAATTTTGAATAGATTATTTACACTTAATTTCTTAATAAAAATATAAAATACGAGTTAAACTTACTAAATTCAACTGAATCGATATATCGATAAATTTGCCCCTGAGCCTCATGAGAATTTGTGAGCTGCCAAAACGGTTACATTTAATGAATTAATCATATGAGATTTTGTGAAATTAATTGAACAACTAACCACTTCAATTATTGAGAGATAGTACACCTATAATCACAACTTGAGGTTAACAACTTGTTTATAATGGTAATTAAAGTAGCTAGACTAATGACTATGCTACTTTTTCTTTTATATTCATCTATTCAAAATGTATTGATAGGTTCGATTAATCAAGATCCACTAGTTAGGTAAAACTTATTAAATGAAAAAATACTTTTATATATATATATATATATATATTAGGAGTTTCGTTATTTCTAGGTTCATCAGAAACAATTTTTTTTTATCTTTACAAGGTAGCAATAAAACTGTGTACCTACAACACCGTCTCAGACCTCATTTGCGGAATTACCTCTAGGTATATTATTGTTGTTGAAATTAAAATGTGTTTACTTATTAGAGGTAAACGGATCTTATCCATTTCGTTATTTATCATTGTGACACTCCATTTTAAGATTAGAAGTTTCACATCGACAAAACACTGGAGATATGTGTGGTATATAAGTAAGCAAGTCTTATCAACTAATGACACGTTTTATAGTTGTATAGATCTAAATCCAGAGCGGACAATATCACTATATCACTAGAGGACTGAGCCGTTACAATCACTTTTAGATTATCTTTAAAAAATAATCATTGTCATGGCATTTATGTCACAAGTGACACTCCATGACAATATCCTAGAGTTTTCGATATAAAATTTGAAACCGCGACTATTTTTTTCATTACAAGGACTAAAAAGTGGTTATTCGTAAATTTTAGCCATAACTATAAAAATAATGTTCACCTTAAGAAATTTGAACCTCCATAGTAACTATTGTTCAATTAGAAAAATTCAAAAATGGATATTTGTGATTTGTATTCAAATTTTCTTGTACCTTCATTGCCAACTCAAATAATTGCTAATCATCATGTAACATCTACATTAACAAGGTGTGAAAATGTAGGTATCATAATCATAATCATAAGCCTAGTTAAATTGGTATAATAAGTGATTTGTGCAATCATAATAGCCATATATTATGGTGCACTGACAAAATTGTTTTGTTCACAGCTTTTTTGGTACAAAATTTTACAATGAATGACTAAGCAATGGAACTAGATGCCTCTAGTGAAATGAAGGATGGATAGTGTTATGTTTTGGTTTTGATTATTTCACGTTTAAAATTTACTGATTCGACTGATTCAGATTTATATTATTTAAAACTTTTAAAGGTGAAATCACTTGATATATTGAAATTGAGATTTTTAATAGGGATAAGTGATTTTCAACTATTCACCACACGTATTCTTATATAGAAAATTGTGTTATTTTTTTGTTTAAACCATTTGATGTTAGAAATTCACTAATTCAACTAATTAGGGTGCACATCCTATGAAACATGAAAGCACTCTTTGTCATGAGTTTCAATTCATTCATTTACTCCCTCCGTTTCATTCATTTTATGTGGCACCATTTTCTTTTTGGTCAGTCCTAAAAAGAATGTCATATTTCTCTATATGGTAAATATTTAAAGGTACAATTCCTCTTTTATCCTTGTTGGTCCCACTTAATCTTAAAGATAGAACTCCAATACATTTATGAGGAGAGAGAAAAGTGAATCTACTTTTTAAAGGGCAATTTAGTATACATTTCAAAGTCTTCATTTATTTCTTAAATTCCGTGCTCGGTCAAATGTTGCCACATAAAATGGGACGGAGGGAGTAACTTTTAAGTCTTGAAATTTGAATATAAAGTCTCTCAACCGTCTTACCACACCTTGTATAGAAAATAGTGTTACAATCAATAGAAAAGAAACAAAAATAAGTTCATACGTTGGTTTGAAATAAATTATGATTTTTTTGCACGATAACAATAGGATTTTATTTAATTATAATAATAGATTTATCCATACAAAAGAGGAACTAATCTAAACGATGTAGTTTTCATTGTATCTCTTTCAAGTACGGAAGATACAAATGAAGGAGATGCATCAAAAACATAAAGTTGTACATTATAGATATTCAAATCCTTAGATTTCCTTCTGTATACTGCAAGTAGGTCCGCTATTATATTAGCCTCCTTTGATATGTGATCCAATGTTGATTCCTCCATCTGTTTTAGCAAAGACGTGTGTGTGAATATTTTTATTTAGATTATTGAGTAATACGTGAAAATTTGTTTCCACCTTTAAAAGAATAAAATTTAATATGGTTATGATTTTGGTTGATCTACAAGAATGACTTTGAAAGATGGTTCTTAACTTTTGTCTTCACTTTTTCAATAGACAACTTAAAATCTAACAAGTTTTGACTTTTAATCTTAAAAGTTTGCTTGTGGAACAAACTAGGGTAAAAAATCACGATCATCTCTTATTAAAGTCAGTTAATGTAATATGTATTCGCTGCTTCGAGTTAGGGTCGCATGAATTTTTTGAAAACGAGTATTTGTACATATCACACGAAACTTTTTTTTCCGTTCGATAATTAATATGAGCCTTTATTTGCACGTTCCACGAAATAAAACACTATGTTAATTGAGGAGCCCAATCTAAGAGACCGGCATAAGACCGGCGCACCAAAGAATTTGCCTGCCTGTCCATATGTCACATTTGTTTAGCTTATGTTACTTTTTTTAATTTTAAAATCATAAAAAATTAAGTCCAAGAATATGGATCATAAACTCTAGATTTAATTTTTAATTGAGGTAAAATATACTAGGTAATTTCTTTTTTTAATATCCAAATCTAGATGGATAAAATTATTTGGTATCTATATGAAATTAATTGAGGTATATGTGTAATCGTACTCGAATACTATAGGCTTGTTTGGTTCAGAAAATTAATTTCAGAATGAGTTTATTTCATGTTAGGTTGGGATAAAGTCGTGAAAAACTCATCCTGGGAATATTGACATGTTATTTTGTCTCACATTAAAGATGGAATAACATTCTAAAGTAACTAATCTTAAAATAATTAGTCTCGAGATACCTTATTCCCAAACTAAACGAGCCCTATAACCATAAAAATCCAAGAATTATTTGTAGTTTATGAAAGGAAAATGAGAAAAAATGCGCGCAAAAGTGTGATTGGTCCACAATTGCACCCCCTCATCCCTTGCCAGTTCCACTGTAATTGTTCCACAAACACCTTTTCATTTCCTTTTAAAATTATTTATTGTTTAAAATTTACTATCTCAATTAATTTGAATTTATTTTGATTAAATTTATTCAGTACGTTTCTAATATAATTGTGTGATATTCAAAAACGATATATTCACAATGTAATATTCATTAAAAAAAACATTTTCTAGCAAGAGTTGCTCTATTTTCAAGCAATTTGAAGCTTTTGACTAAGAGCGGAAGGATCACAACTACTCTATCGAGTGAGATGACATTATCTTGTCAAAAAATTCCACTCCCAACTAATCAAATAAGGCGTTAAATAAATATTAAAAAGATTTTAACCATTTCATCATCATCTCATATGCTTTAGTTGGTAATTGAATTCCAAATTTAATTTTTATGCATGTTAAATAACTTTTTTAACAAATAATAATATATTATTTAAATCAAAATTATTATATTTTATCGAACTCGCATTCCGAAAACTACGTCCGCTCCAGTGTGGGGATAATGGACATAACTTTCACTTTTTACCTTTTCCATTACTAACCACCCCACCCTACCCCCATTCTCTACTCCACCTATAGAAATATATAGATACATATATACACAAAAAATTATGTTTGTAAAGTTGTATAGAGAGACTA
>JAJOOS010014829.1:0-14213 GCA_029582725.1 Solanum chiquidenum | reverse complement strand
ATGTGGGCTTTTAGCAACAAATTCTGCAATGCCCTTCTTCATGCTATTCCACCAATACACCTCTCTCAAGTCACGATACATCTTTGTGGAACCCGGATTAATGGAATATCTGGAGCTATGAGCTTCTTCCATGATCCTCTCTTGGAGTCCATCCAACATAGGTACACACAATCTTCCTTGATATCTCAACACACCATCTCCCCCTTGTTTAAAAGCTAATACTTTTTGCTTATAAACATTTGCCTTCAATTCAAGCAACATAAAATCTTGGTCTTGCTTTTCCTTCACTTCTGACACTAATGAAGATTCAGCCCCATTCATCACCACTACTCCTCCTTATGTGGAATCCATTAGTCGGACTCCTAAGCGTGTAAGTCTATGCACATCCTTCACTAACTCTCTCTTCTCTTCCTCAACATGGACGGTACTGTCACGCCCCAAGCCTACACCCTGGACGTGGCCGGCACTCGAAGACCATTGCTGGCCCCCAAGCGAACCCTTGGCCTGGCTTTCTTAACTCAGCAGAAACCTAACTCAATAGCATAACTCAATGCAATAGAAGGTTATAAAACAACCCAACTGATAAAATCTGGCCAACAAGGCAACTCGAGTCTCAAGATAGAATACTTATATATATACATAGATGAGAGACTCAAAACTAACTGACTGACTGTTTATGAAGCCTCTAACAATACTGATATGGATGTTGGGACAGACCACGCAACATCCTAATAAAACAAAACTAAGAGAACAAAATAACCGAGTCCTCCGGAAAGCAAGGAGGCTCACCACTGACTCTAGAGTGCTCAGCTGGATCAACGGCGTGCTGGATGCTGATCCTGGGTACCTGCGTTTGCATCATAGTAAGATGCAGACCAACTGGCATCAGTACATGGAATGTACGAGTATGCGAGCTGGACCGCTAACAACAACTTAAGCTTGAAATGAATACAAAGAACACTTACCTTGGCTCTGGTCAACTCATGAAAGACTGAACTCAATATATAAAGCAATAAAACACATGCAATATATAAAGCTTGAAAACTGTTTAAAACATGACATCAACATCATATTCATAATATCATAAAATATAATGCTTCCTCTCAAAGTCTACTTGTGCAATGCATGAATGAAGTCCCATACCCCCATTCATACTAAGCAGAACCCCTCGAGTAACCATGCAGTTTTCTACTGTGGGAGTTTCTCTAACCGATAACCACCACTAGGAAATTGAGTGGTGATACAATGTTTTACCTCACGTTGCCCGAGGACCATCCTATACCTTGACGTGATATAGGAAGCTAACTATGCTAAGTGGATCCACTAGCTAAACTTATGGATTCATCTAAAAAGTATGACCCGTTAACTCCCATGTTGGCTCATGGTTCTTATGGAGAGTTGAGTTAATATGAACTCAAGTCCCCAACTCGGTGCTCAAGACTACTCCCAAAAATACTTTAGTTCATAAGTGTTTTAAACACATCTTTCTTTAATTTGAGATAATTACTCAAAGCTTAGCCCAAAGGCTGTTTTGGAAAACATAGTTCCTTTGTTACTCAAATGTAAAAACATTTATAAACTTCTTTGGGATTACTTAGTTCCCTAATAGCTTTTGAGAAATGAACTCAACTTTATGCTCTTGACTTAACTTGAAACTTTATATTCTTTACTTGGCTTGAAACTCTATGCCCCTTACTTTGCTTGAAACTTGAGCCTTACATGAAGTTAAAACGTTCAATAAAAGACTCTTGAACAACTTTGAAAACTTGCTTGACTTACTTCTTGACTTCACTTGACTTTGATCCTAACTCGCCTTGAATTGAATTATGGATTCAAGGTATAAGACCACATGTTTATGGACGAGTTCTTGACGTTTAGACGTACCTTGGAGTGTTGGAAAAAACTATGAAACATAGGTACAATATAATAGAACATGCGTGAACAAGTGGGGAAAGAATAGGAAAGATTGGCACCCTTGGCGCTCTGAGAGGCGCAGGGCGCCAGCCCAAAAACTTCAGAAGGGCCTGCTGGAGCTCTGAGAGGCGCGCCGCCCCAAGGGGGAAAGTTCAGAACCCCTTTTGGGGGGCGCTGGCAGGCGCGACGCGCCAACCTCTTCTCCAGAAAATCCGACTTTTCTCCCTCTTTTCTCCAACTCTAAACCTTCTAAACTTCAAAGGTTTCAACCCCAAACACTAAGGATCATAAAAACCCTCAACATACAAGAGATTCAACTCAAAACACAACCAAATCATGTCCCAAATCAACAAGAACTTCAACAACACAATCAACAACATCAACAACACAACCAACAACTTCAACAACACAACCAATCTTTTCTCAATGATAAAACAAGTTTGGTGTGTGGGGGAAAGAATCAACCCAACACTATGAACTCACATACCTTAATAGGGATCACCCCCGATGAAATCCACGACGATCTCTACGAACTTAGCTCCTTCTTCTCCTTCTCCTCTTCTTCTCCTTTTCTCTCTCAACCCTAGCACTCACTTTCACTCTTTTAAAATGGGGAAAACTGATCTAAAATCAGCCTAACACATTAATATAACCAAGGGAATTGGTTAGGGAAAAGACCAAAATACCCTTACATTTTCCGGACGGATTTCCCTGCCAACTGCCCAACTTCCAAAGGGCATATTTCACTCATACGAACTCGGAATCGAGCAAACTTGACGGCGTTGGAAAGATCATTCCACGAGCTTCGCAAACATAGCTGGAACTACACCTAACTCATCCTGACCTAGTAGTCATGACTGCTCAAAGTTGGCCAAAACTCAACTTTTTCCCATACTTGGCCAAATTTACAGATTTTTGAATTCTTACCAAAAATGACTAAATTTCAAATTCTAAGCCTCTTCATCGTTATTTCAAAATTCCGGATGTTACAGGTACTACCCATAGACAACCTGCTCAAAGCATCAGCAACAACATTAACCTTACCTGGGTGGTAAAGAATACTCATGTCATAATCCTTGAGTAATTCTAACCACCTCCTTTGTCTGAGATTAAGCTCTTTCTGAGTGAGCACGTATTGAAGACTCTTGTGATCAGTGAATACATCAACATGAACACCATACAAATAATGACGCCATATCTTCAAGGCAAATACTACAACAGCCAACTCTAAGTCATGGGTTGGGTAATTCTTTTCATGAACTTTCAACTGTTTGGAAGCATAAGCTATAACTTTGCCATTCTGCGTTAATACAGAACTCAAACCAACTCTAGATGCATCACAATACACCACAAAACCTTGAGTACATTCTGGTAAGGTCAAAACTGGGGCAGTAGTCAACCTCTTCTTCAATTCCTGAAAGCTTTTCTCACAAGCTTCAGACCATTGAAATATCACTATTTTCTAAGTCAACTTGGTCAAAAGAGATGAAATGGATGAGAACCCCTCTACAAACCTTCTATAATAGCCAGCCAAACCCAGGAAACTCCTAATATCAGTTGGAGACATGGGTCTGGGCCAATTCTGCACTGCCTCAATTTTCTGAGTATCAACTTTAATTCCCTCTCCAGACACAATGTGTCCTAAGAATCCCACAAATTCAAGCCAAAACTCACACTTAGAGAACTTGGCATACAATTCTCTATCTTTCAAAGTCTGAAGAACTATTCTAAGGTGACTAGCATGATATTCTTCATTCATTGAATAGATTAGTATGTCATCAATGAAGACGATAAAAAACATATCTAAATAAGGTTTGAAGACTCTATTCATAAGGTCCATAACGCTACTGGTGCATTAGTCAAACCAAAGGACATGACCAAGAACTCATAATGACCATAACGGGTCCTGAATGCTGTCTTTGGAATATCACATCCCCTTACTTTCAACTGATGGTAGCCAAATCTGAGGTCTAATTTTGAAAAACAGGTGGCACCCTGAAGCTGATTGAAAAGATCATCAATTCTCGGAAGAGGATACTTGTTCTTGATGGTAACCTTGTTTAACTGACGGTAATCAATACACATCATAAGGGAACCATCTTTCTTTCTCACAAATAAGATCGGAGATCCCCAAGGTAAGACACTTGGTCGAATAAAACCCTTATCTAGGAGATCTTTTAACTGCTCTTTAAGTTCTTTCAACTCTGCTGGTGCCATTCTATATGGCGGAATAGAGATAGGATGAGTATCTGGAAGAACATCTATACCAAAGTCTATCTCTCTCTCAGGAGGGACTCCGGGTAGATCATCAGGAAAGACTTCTGGAAACCCTTTTACTACTGGAACTGACTGAATGAGAGGTATCTCAACACTTGAGTCATTAACTCGGACTAAGTGATAGACACAACCCTTGGAAACTTACTTCTTTGCCTTAAGGTATGAAATAAAACGACCTTTAGGCACTACTGAACTACTTTTCCACTCTAAGACTGGCTCATTAGGAATCTGAAACTTGACAACTCGAGTCCTACAATCAATAGAGGCATGACAGGCATGAAACCAATCCATACCTAGAATGAAATTGAAATATACCATGTCTAACTCAATTAAATCAGCCATGGTGGCTTTGTGATTGATGGAAATGACACAATCACGATAAATTCGCTCAGCTAGGATAGACTCCCTAACAGGTGTAGAAACACAAAAGGGTTCACAAAGTTTTTCAGGAAGAACATCAAACTTATTTGCAACATAAGGGGTTACAAAAGATAAACTTGCTCCTGGGTCTAGCAAAGCATAAACATCAAAAGCAAAAACTTTGATCATACCAGTGACAACATATGAAGAGTTCTCTTGATCTTGGCGATTAGTGATTGAATAAAGACGGTTTGTTCCTCCGCCGGTACCAGAAGTAGATACTCTAGGTGCAGCCCTGTCTGGTGGAGTAACTGATAAAGATTGGGCTCTATTGCCCTGATTTCCACTACCTTGCATGTTCTTAGGACATTCTTTCACTAAGTGACCCTCTTGACCACACTTGAAACAACCTGTCTGGCCATCACGATAATTACCTGGGTGGATCCTACTACACTTAGCACATGCAGGAGCTCAGTTACCTCTTTGTGCCACACTTCCTTGAGACTGTGCATGTCTAGCACTGAAGTTCTGGGAATTCTGGCGATTATACTCACCTTTGTTTTTGGGTGCAGGCGCATTAGCAGATGATGGAGCAGGTCCCTTTTGCTTTTGCTGAAAGGACGAATGATTCACATTACCTTTCTACTACCCAGACTCATTTCCTGTCTTAGCTTTCTTATTTCTGAACTCTTCCCTGTCCTCCAGCTTCTCTTCCTCAACCTGTTGCACATAAACCATCAACCTTGATATGTCCATGTCCCCGATAAGCATTGCAGCACTACCTTCTTTACTCGACAGACGAGACAGCCCAACAACAAACAAGCTCATTCTACTCCTCATGTCCGCAACCATCTTCAGAGCATAACGAGATAGTTAGGTGAACTTCAACCCATACTCATGAACACTTAGAGAATCTTAATTGCTTATCTGAACTCAACGTTAGTGACTTCCCCTTGAGGTTGCCCTTCAGGTGCATTTGTAACTTTTGCTCCTCAATATTACGTCTAGTAGGACAACCTCTGACTGCTCTTGGAAAGATAATTCCAAGAGCTTTCCAACCATATATGGAAGTACACCTAAATCATCCTGAGCTAGGAGTTATGGCTGTTTGAAGTTGACAAAAAAGTCACTTTAATACCTTTACCAAATTTCCAGATTTTTAAATTCTTCTAAAAAATAACTATTTCCAGATTTTCGTTCTTTCCAAAAATGACTATTTCCAATTATTAGCTTCTTCCTAGTTATTTCAAATTGCGAGATGTTACAAAGACCATCACTATTTATAGGGGCGGGAATCTTCCTTGCAATGAATAGGAAGATAATAGGGTAGTCTATCGGATAAGTGAATGACCTAAATATTACAAAAGTTACCAAACATAATGACGTAGAATAATGAGTGAAATAATGTGTTAGGTTGCAAGGTTTAAAGGGAAATATTGTCATTCACTAAGGTGAGTAAATAGGCACATTATGTCACTCACGTTAAAGAAATAATGTAGCCAATGAACCTTTGTAATATGAGTCACATCAATATAATATTTACAATATTAAAATGTTCAATATATGCTAACATACCCGAACAAAAGTGATTAAAATTTTATGAAGATATGCACATAATGAGTAATAAAATGCAATATTACTAACAAATCTTAAAAATAAGACAAAGAGATACCAACTAAGAGGTGCATTTTAGTGTTTAAATTATTCCTTTTTAAGAAGCTAACGGTAAATTTTAAACTTTATTAGTAGTTAGTAAACTTTTAATAAAATAACAATTGTTATTTGAACAGAAAATAATTTACAGACTTATATCAATCAAAAAATTCTTGGTGCCATGTATATACATGCAATATTTCTTGTAAAATAGATGTTCATACAATGTTCTTGGTGATGAGTATATACATGCAATATTTCTTGTAAAATAGATATCCATACAATATTCTTGGTGACAAGTATATAATATTTCTTGTAAAATAGATGTCCGTACAATATTCTTGGTGAAAAGTATATACATGCAGTATTTCTTGTAAAATAGATGTCCATACAATATATATAACAAAAAACGGTCAGAACAAGTACGAAAAAAATTACCACACAAAAAAATGCAAGAACAAGTGAAAAGAAAATACTATTGTACATTTGCTATTTTCTCATCCATCTTTTTAGTTATTTTAGTGTTGATACTCATTTCATAGCATGTTATTAGTGCGAGGCTCCAATTTTTCAATTGCCTTTTTTTTGCTCGGTAAGTGTACGACCTCCTCTAAGTGACTGCTGATAAGTCTTATTATTCCCAAATGTTTTGATGATCTCCTCACAAATGCAGGGACCCGATCCTTTGTAGAGTATGCTCGTCCAGGTATGTGTGCTATACAGTTGGAAAGTTGTCGCTTCAGAAGTTGATGAGGTCGCCAGTGTACCACACCAATAGAATGGACGAGGTTGTTTTGTCCAACGGTCATTAACTCTTTAAGGTTAATATAGTCAACATGACAAACAAAAAATCCACTCATTCATTCAAAGAGAGAATATTCA
Source organism: Solanum chiquidenum (assembly GCA_029582725.1). Taxonomy (NCBI): domain Eukaryota; kingdom Viridiplantae; phylum Streptophyta; class Magnoliopsida; order Solanales; family Solanaceae; genus Solanum; species Solanum chiquidenum. The sequence continues at coordinate 7,127 of JAJOOS010014829.1, read as the reverse complement.
AGCTTCAACAAAACAACAAGGGAACTCATACACTGACAAATTGCTTCTTGAATCAACTGTTATTTTGATTGCTTGTATTTGTGCTTACATTGTAGGATTCGTTTCACAAGTGTTAGAAACGTTTCAAACCTTGGGTGAATCACTGTAGGAGCTTAGTTGAGAGTAACTTTGCATCTTACGTTAAACGTCTATATTAATCAGTTGGGTTAGTATAAGGGGCAATGCAGGCATTACTTTACCTCATTGAGTGATAATTGTATTACTCAGAATAGAAATTAGGAAGTTAATCTCGTGGGTTAGTATAAGGGGCAATGCAGGCATTTCAATTGCCTTTTTTTAAAAGAGGGACGCGTAACTACAATACATACATTGTAATTTTGCAACACTGTAGCTCGAAAACAATATGTTGAGATTAAACATTCAGGGTGTTTTTGGTATGGAGGATAACTTTTCTGGAAAGTGTTTTCTTATTTTTCTACTTTGGTCGGAAAACATTTCTCCAGGAAAACAAATTTCTCAAAAATGAGGAAAATGTTACTGAATGAAGGTAGGAAAACAAGTTTTATAAGTTATGTTGTATGTTTATTTTTCAGCCAATGCTCCCAACCCTCTTACCCCTTGATCATCTCACCCTTCGCACACCTCGAGGCCCCACTCCCTACTTTCTCTCATTCCTATCGTGTTTTGCTAGATCACGCATAAATATTTTTTTTCTCATTTATCAAATATTATAAAATAAATAAAAATTGATTTATTTTTTAAGAAAACATTCTCCATGAAAAATATTCTCCTTCATACCAAACACATCTAGTAGGCGTTTGACAATGAAAATAAAATATTATTCACTTTATTTGAAAATTTTAAAGTTATATTTGATCATATTTCCTTGAGAAGAATATTTAGAATTCATGATTAAACATTTTTTATATTCTAACTAAACTATACTTAACGATATCAAAGAAAATTGAAGTAATTTTAAAGACATTCTTAGGAAGTTATGTATATCTATAAAGCTAAAAATAATTATTACTAAATTATATGCCTCATTGGCTAGTATGACTATTTATCTAGTTTTTCATAATTTTGAATTTTTTCCCTCATTTTTTGGTTCAAAAACCTTTTTAATAAATCTCTTTCGGTTATAAAATGAATGTCCAACATAAATATATTGTGTTGTAACATGTAATGCACCCACAATATATTTTGTGTTGTAACATGCATGTACACACAATATGCTTTGTGTTGTAACACACATGTACACATTTTATACTCTGTGTTGTAAAATCGACGTTCATATAATATATTTTGTGTTCAAGTATATATATATGTATATTAGTTTTTTGATACGTTGCACGTGATTATCAATTCAGAAAATATATGTTACAATTAATAGTATTTGCTTATTTAAGCGAAGATTTGAATAATAAGTTTTGCACAAAATAATATAACAGATTCTTTTGTGAATGTTCAATGTGGATCGTCATATATATCTCTTATTCACGCGAACCTATGAAGACTGTCAATGAAATATTTTATTAGTTAAATGCAATAAAGTATATATTTATTTCAATTTGATGAGGTTCAATCATGTAATTAGTCGTATCTTACTAATATTATCTTATAGATGAGATTTGTTGTGCATTTTTCTTGTCATCTAACCAGATGTGCTTTGCAGGTGTAATCCACGTTAAACTTTTTAGATGTATTTTTTTAGAACTATTTTTGTATATTAATTTTTATTTTATAAGCTATAACATAATAGATATCGTTCTTGTTGTTGGCTCTCATATTTGACTTCTTTATTGACTGTGTGTATAAATCAAAGATAGCTATCTAACTGTCCATGGTGAATTGAGAAATGTTTCCTTTTTTTTTTTTTACCGGAAAAACTAAAAGTTAAAATCAAAGAATATATTCTATCTGTGTATAATCACATGTTCATCTTACACCCAAAAAAGATATAGTTCATATACTTCAACACCGTGTTATAACATATATAGGGGCAGTATAATAATATAAAAAATTATTGGTCAAAGGTTAATATAAGGAAAGATGAAAGATATATATAATTAATGTAATAATTATGAGAATTCACAATATTATAACTAAAGAATGTAAAAGAGTGTGAATCACGTTTGCAATAATTAGTAATAACTAAGAGAATTTATAATGTTATAACTAAAGAATTAATGTGCAATAGTTGAATTTCTAATAAATCTTATACTTACATAAATAAATATGACTTTTAATTAATGTTCCCATTTTATTTTTTTATAGTTATTAGATTTTAATTTAGTGTAGGGACAACATGAAAATGTTTATTCCATATTATCGAATATAAAATTTATTTTATAAATGATAAATTTTAAATGATTCATATATATCCACACATTTTCAAATTTGTTGTGAGTTTTTTTTTTTAAAAAAAATTCAGAACATTATAAAATAATATATTTTGAAGTTAGAAGATCTTGTTAGCTTAATAGTAATAACCATTTTGAAGCAAATTTCGTGAAAATCCAAATCACATAAGTAACATTGATAAATAAAATCAATTTTTTTTTGTCTTGAGCATCAAAAATACATCATGACAATTATCTAACTCTTGAGAAGTCTAATAATTTTGGAAAAAGTTATTTAGAAGCATATATCTACATCACAAGAGAAACTGTTAACAAAACAAATGAATTTAGACTACATCATGTTAACTTCATATATTGGAAAATTACATACTAACATATATGTTAAGTAAAAAAATAATTTTCTTCAAGTACTCGAGATTATGGAATATACCTTCTTAGGATAGAACGATTTACTTAATTAGTGGTACCTCATATTTCGCTAAACTTTGGACTCACTCAACGTCAATAAATCACACAATATTTTTATAAAATACAAGAAGTAGAAGATTAAAACAAATTTTTGTTGAAAAATGAGAGGAAACCCCTCTATTTATAGTCAACAAATGGTAGTATGAACAAGTGTTTTTTGTGTCTTATTTGAAAAGTCATGACCTTTCAGAGAAGTCACAACCCTTTGGAAAAATCACAACTTATTGAAACAGTCACAACTTTTTGGAAAAGTCACAACTCATCAAAAAATTACAATCTTTTGAAAAAAGTCACAATTTTTTTGAAAAGTCATAACTCATCGAAAAAGACACAACCTTAATTAGGGATATTATAGTAATTTAATATTCAAGTTAGAAGTTCATGTTTTTAAGGCAATATAGATATAAATAGATAGATAGATAGATATAGATGTATCCCTCTACTTGTAACAAAGAAAAATGAAAGAACAAGTGTAAAGAAAAATATTATACTTGTTATTTTCTCATTTATTTTCTTGTTATTTTAATATTGATACTTATTTTATAATACGTTATCAATATGAGACTCCTGTTTTTTAATTGCCTCTTCTTCTTTTTAGAGGTGTAAGACCATCTCCAACCCCACTCTATTTTACTCTCCATTCTTTATAAGAAAATTCTTTTTTAGAGAGTAAAATAGAGAATTAAGTTGGAGTTGATTGTTTGAAAAAATAGAAAACTCTATATTTAGAGAGTAAAATAGAGTGTAGGGTTGGAGATGCCTAATTGTACAACCTCTTCTAATGCACTTCTATTTAAACACAACTTTTCAGAGTGTTTCTCTTTTACTGTGAATATCCCATCAACTGAAATTCTTTTGACTTAGAGTTCTATTTCAAGTGGAACTCTTTCCAATCAAACTAAGTTATTCTTTTATATTATACTCCTTCCGTCCACAATTGTTTGTCAGGGTAAGGTCATGCACACCCCTTAAGAAAATTTAATACAAGGTGTAATTTGACTAATATAACCCTACTATACCAAGAATACCAAAAGTCCACATAACTTTTCAATTGAACTACACTATCATTAAGGGCAAAATTGGAAAAAGTGACTAACTATTTCTTGATTGTTTAAATTGACAATTAATCTTGGACATCTATTTTTAGTATACCTGCCAAACAATTGTGGACGGAGGGAGTAGTTAAACTCCAACTCCTCAATTCAACATATATTTATTTCCTTAAATTTATCAAAAATTAACATTATTTGTTCCTTAATTTCTACATATTTGTCTTTATTTATTTTATGATTTTCCTATAAGTTTAACTCCTTGAGACAGTGTGTTATTAAACCAACTTAACTTATCCATTTCATATTACTTTATCATTAAAGCTTGCCGTATTTGTTTAATATTGTTGGATCTTAAAAAGAAACCAGGGCAATTCTTTGCTAGATTGATATTTCACCTACCCCTTAAATTTTTTATTCGGTATACTCTTTTAATCTACACTTTACTTGGTCAAGATCGTCTCAACTATAAGGTCACTCGCTGAAGCAATCACCCCATTTTTCTGTATATATATGTAAATATATTTTAAAAGATCTGATTAATCAATATTATTATTCTTATATTTATTTTTTTATCACCCGTTACTATTTTTATTCTCTCATTATTAAAGGTTCTAAAGTCTTTCAAGTGTTTAAACCTTCTACATTATGTAAAATCTATTGTTATGTGTTCATAAAAAAACCAAATTTATTTTTTGATGTCTTCTTCAAATTTCAAACACTAAAACTAATCAACACGTTCTATTTTAATATCATTATATCAACTTATCAAAGTCACCGCAACACTGTTTCGATATCATTATTTAAATTTTTCAAAATTTTGAGTCAGATTTTATTATTCTGACTTTATATTGTATATTTTTCATTGAAAATTTATATTATTTGCATTCTTACTTCATAATATTCACATATATTCTATCTCTCGATACCTCATTTATAAGACATATATTATAATTATTTAATTTATATATAGTCAAAGGTGGAGTGCTATATCGCATCCCTATATCTCAACAAGAGATCTTGGAATCAACGTGTGTAGGACAAGAAGTGAGGCATCAACTTTTAAAGCAAAAGTTAATGTTCTATGTCGGGGGGTTAGGTGAAGGTTTGTGAACCCAATAGCTTTTTCGTATATCATTTATTTGTACTAGAAGTGTTATAAAATATTATAGTGTGGATGTCCACTTCACCAAGAAGTTACTATCACCCATTATCTCCATTACTTTCCTCTATAACCTCCAACTTTATAACCATTATTCTTGTAACCTTTCACTTCCATAACCTCCTCCATTCTATTCATGTAAATATCATGTTTATGACTAACCTTTTGTATGCCTCTATGTTACACTATAAATAGAGGCATAAGGGTTCATATTGGACACACTTGAAGACTTGAAGAATAAGAAATACTCTCATATTTTGTCTCTATATTTCTGTTGTTTTCATCTTCTATGTTTCTTGTCTTATTTTGCTTTAGTTTTACAACAAAATTTACGAACTACTAACTAAAGTTCAAAATTTACCGTTGGGCTTCTTAAAAAGGAATAGTTTAAACACTAAAATGCACCTCTTAGTTGGTATTACTTTGTCTTATTTTTAAGATTTGTCAGTTATATTGCATTTTATTACTCATTACGTGCATATCTTTATAAAATTTTAATCACTTTTGTTCGGGTATGTTAGCATATATTGAGAATTCTAATATTGTAAATATTATATTGATCTGACTCACATTACAAAGGTTCATTGGCTATATTATTTTTTTAACGTGAGTAACATAATGTTCCTATTTACTCGCCTTAGTGAGTGGCCATATTTCCTTTAAAACCTTGCAAACTCTAACACATTATTTCACTCATTATTCTACCTCATTATGGTAGGTAACTTTTGTAATATTTTGGTCATTCACTTATCCGATTGACTACCCTATTATCTTCCTATTTATTGTAAGAAAGATTCCCTCCCCGATAAATAGCGATGGTCTTCTTTTACTTTGAGTAAGAAATATACAAGAGAAATAATGTAAGAAAATATGAGAAGTTTGTATTCATGTTAGTGTAGTGAAAGAGAGAGTTGAGACAGGGAAAAATATTCTAAGACTTCAACTAATTCACTATACAAAAGAAAGTAATCATATGTTGAAGGAATGTGTGTTCTTTTGTGGAGCTTTGAACTCCTCACTAATCCGGAGTTGTTTGAGTTGTACGACGGATGTTGTGTTGTTGTAACCTGGAGGGAGACAAGTCAAGAGTGATACTGCTGGATCGATGCAGATTATGCCGTAGTGAGCTTGAATCTCCTTAAAGAAAGTGAGATATGATAGAATATGCACAGCGGAAGCATTCTCCAAGATCACAAACGTACATAATAACATAATAATGTAAATTAAATAATTGTGAAACTCTCTAACCTTTTGCAGATTTCACACAACTCGTTCAGGGACCGGGACTCCAGAATTGAAGCCTTCTACTAATTCCTGACTAACTCTTTCAATCAAGTCTTGTGTGGGCAAGAAAATTTTTAGAAAAAAAAAGATCTTTCCTTGAGAACCACCACCCCTATTTATACTTTTCAATATAAGGGAAAGGTTTGAAAGATGAAATGTTTCTAGTCATAATTAATAGTCATTAAATACCTTTAGGTGTATTTTGACACTATGAAGTGTATCCAACAATCATGATCAATAGTCATCAACAACCATTAAATACCATTAAGTGTATTTTGACACTGCTAAGAGTATTTAACAACCATGTGTTTTATTTGGGAAAATATAATAAGACTGGTTTTAAGAGTCGCCACTTAATTTTTAAGAAAAATCAAGAAAAACTATTTTTTCAAAAGATTAAAACAGGAAATCAATTGAAAAATATTTGAGGGGGTTCGAGGTTCATATTAACATTTCGGGAAGGGTTTGAAAGCACCCGAAATGCCCGCTAATACGCGGTTATCCGACAATTAATTATTTGGCTAAATTCGTTTACAAGATAAGCACGCTCGACTAAGTGAAAGTAAAATATTTACTTAATTTTAAACAATTACTTCAAAATGGTTATCTTTTGGGGAGTTGAATATTTGAAACCTCGAAATTAAATAAACACATAAAACACATAATAACAAATAAAGGAGATAGGGAAAGAAGGTTTGGGCCCAAGTCTGGATCTGTCCGCCTAGACCAATACTTGGGCCCATTTTCATTTTGGGCATTTTGCCCATTTGAGTCACGTGCACCTGTCCTAGTCTAGAAAGA
>JAJOOS010014828.1:0-12417 GCA_029582725.1 Solanum chiquidenum | reverse complement strand
ACATGTTTACAATAGATCCTAATGTTTCTGATTATTGTATCGGCATAAGAGGCCAATGGATCCAGTCATATCCAAAACTCTTTCATGGAACAAGAGCACAGATTGTTGCACTTGGGATGGAGTTCATTGTGACGAGATGACAGGAAAAGTGATTGAGCTTAACCTCACTTGCAGCAAACTTCAAGGCAAGTTTCATTCCAATAGTAGCCTCTTTCAACTCTCCAATCTCAAAAGGCTTGATTTGTCTTATAATGATTTTTCTGGGTCGCTCATTTCACCTAAATTTGGTGAGTTTTCTAGTTTGACGCATCTTGATTTGCTTCTTACAAGTTTTATAGGTCTATTCCCAGCAGATATCTCTCACCTTTCTAAATTACATGTTCTTCGTATCCGGAGTGATTATGGGGTTGGATTCGGACCTAACAATTTTGAATTGCTCCTGAAAAACTTGGCCCAATTAAGAGAGCTCGACCTTAACTTTGTGAAAATCTCCTCCACCTTTCCTCTAAATTTCTCTTCTTATTTAACAACTCTATGGCTTCCATACATACAGTTACGTGGGATATTGCCCAAAAGAGTTTTCCACCTTTCCAACTTAGGATCTCTGGATTTAACAAACAATCCCCAGCTCACAGTTAGATTTCCCACGACCAAATGGAATACCAGTGCATCACTCATGGAGTTATATCTGAGTGGTGTGAATTTCACTGGGCCCATTCTTAAGCCTCTATGGAATCTCACCAACATAGAGGTTTTGGACCTTCATAATAACCATCTTGAAGGACCAATTTCTCCGTTCTTGAGATTTGGAAAGCTCAGGGAGTTCTCACTTTGAAAGAACAACTTTGATGGCCAACTTGAGTGCTTATCCTTTAACAGAAGCTGGACGCAACTTGAAACGTTAGACTTTTCGTCCAATTACCTAATTGGTCCAATTCCATCGGACGTTAGTGGACTGTAAAGCCTACAATCACTCAGCTTGTCATCAAACCACTTAAATGGGACTATACCATCCTGGATATTCTCCCTCCCTTCACTATTTGATTTAGACTTGAGTGAACCATTTAAGTGGAAAGATTCAGGAGTTCAAATCCCAAAGTCATTCCTAAACCAGCAGGGACTATATTATCTTATTCTTTCTCAAAATAATCTCAGTGGACATATTGATTCAGCCATCTGTAATCTGAATTTGGGTGTGCTAAATTTGGGAAGTTGTAATTTGGACGGAACAATCCCACAATGTTTGGGTGAGATGAGTGAACTTTGGGTTTTGGATTTAAGCAACAACAGTCTTAGTGGGACAATTACTACAACTTTTAGTATTGGGAACCAACTCAGAGTCATTAAAATGGATGGGAATAAACTAGAGGGGAAAGTCCCACGATCTTTGATCAATTGCAAATATTTGCAACTCTTTGATTTAGGTAACAATGAATTGAATGACACATTTCCATGTGCAAACCTTCTTGTTAACCATCATAGCAAATAAAGACATTAGTTTTCTTCTGTAGCGACATTAGGTACTTATTTTATGTAATGAATCAGTTAGGTATTGTTTACTTCACTTATCTATGTTGGGTATTATTTGTCCTTCTAACTTAATCAACATTTACAATGTGGTCCTAGGGTTTTGAGAGTTTCGGTGGAGGAGAATTTGTGAAGTCCTTGTATTCCGAGTGAATTGGTTGAAGTTATTTCTCTTTATATTTTATACTCTCATATTTATAGTGGATTTCTCATCTCTTTTGTGGACGTAGGTCGACTGACCGAACCACGTTAAATCTTTGTGTCTTTTGGTATATTTCTCATTTGTCTTCTTCCTCGTGGTCTTTCGAGGTTTGATTTGCTAGCTTCCGCATTACACTTAAGTATTTCGGTCCTATCAATCTATAATATACTTATTTTATGTAATTAATCAGTTAGGTATTGTTTACTTCAAGAAGAGCAAAAAAGTTTATATGAGAAGTTATAATTTTCTTTGTAATAAACTGAATTTTGTGAGAGAGTCAGGCTCTTTTAGAACCAGGTAAAAGAGTAAGATAAAGATTCTTGCCTAAAGGAAAATAAAGATCTAGGAAATAGACGTGTTTTTGAGCTTATGCTCGAAACCAGTAAAGGGATTAGCTCAAAGGAGTACTAGATGTTCTGTTACAGAAAGTAGTTAAAAATACACGCAAGGCCTCGTACTCTAAAGAGCACGCAGCAAGCATAATACGTAGGAAACTAATTAAATAAGTCATTCTCAATAGCAGAGCTCGGATCAAATTGATGATTATTTCTTCATCTTTACAGACATGCAACATGTTTAAGTACACTGCTGATCAGCTGTGTAATAAACCTCTGCTTTCGGCCTTGTTCAAATTGAGAGTTTTGATGAACTCTCCTTCATTATCCCTGTAGATTTTCGTTTTAATTGCGTTAATGGTTTATTTTGCATTTGGGAACCATTATATGTGCAAGCTGCTGCAATTTTAAACGCCAATACAAGAGACGTAAGATTTCTTCCCAACCTAAATGATGATTTTTATCCCCTTTACTATTCGTTAGGCTTTGAGCCAGAAGAAAACAAGTACAAAGTTCTTTCCACAACAAATCATGGTCGAGAAAAGTACATAATAAATTGAGTTTAAACTTTAGGCATAGACGAATCATAGAGAGAGACTGAAAGCATTCTCTCTCCTGTTCTATTCAAGTTCGGGGTTTGCATCAATGGAGTTATTTATATGTGGTTTTCCGTGGCGAACTTGCTACATTTGATGTTAAAACAGAAAATTCCAAACTTATTGCATCTGGGATAGCATTTCGCTGGTGGTATTACGAGTTGAGTAGTTGTGTGTTCTTTTCCTTGTTCTGTCTTATTATGTCAAATACTTCCCCTGTAAACCAATGCCAGATGATGTCAGTGAGGCAAATTTCACTGTTAACTAACCAAAAACATGAATAAAATCTTAGTAATTCTCTTGTATCGAAATCAGATTTTGTGGATATCCACAGTTGTCACATTGACGCGTTCAGGGAGTAGACACCAAGTCTGTCACTTCATAAATCATAAACATGTTATAGCTGCATTTGATGTTAAATATGAAAACTTTGAAATTATCACATTGTGTAATGCATCTCCATGGACCATGGGTGAAGAATTACAATTTGATAGAGGTGAAGGGGAAATTAGCGGTCATACATTATGTGAAATGATTAAGTGGATACTTTGACTTGTGGATTTTAGAGCAGACTCCAAAAAGAGAATGGGAGAGACATATCAACGGCGTCGCCTTGATATGGAATGATATAAAACCTAGATATATATCATCCTTCATGGCCTGTAACTAACTAGCAAGAAAATCGTTTTCACTAATTCCGCGTCCAAAACCAAAAATGAATGAAGCAGCAGTGATGATGTGCTTAAACTTCTTAACCAAAGTACTGAAAGTGTATTAATTAGCTCTTTCTCTGTTTGTTCAACTCGTTTCTCTACATTAGTTGGCATTTTTTACTTGGAAATTAAGGCCTATACACCAACCAACACTTTTATCCTAACCAATCAATATTGTGTCTCATTCTTTTGTTAAAAGTTGAATTTGCCAATAAACACAAGGTAGAATGCTTCCATGTGTATCATGAGGAGGAGAAAAGAAGTGGGGAAACAAAGTAAAGTGGTTTTTCATAGTGCAGAGAAAGCAAAGTAGAAAGCAAAGTAAGAAGTGGGGAATAATATAGAAATATAATTGATATATATATTTGTAGTGTGTGTGGTTGTTAAAGTATTACAAAACAAATACTTTTTCTCTGTCTATGATAAGGTACTGAAATTGATACAAAATAACTAGGTGACTTCCAAGAATTGATGACTCCAAACTCCAAAGCAACATTTAACTGTGCATAGTAAATTGGAAAATATACTATGCTTAATTTGTTGTATATATACCTCACCACAATTATTGAATAGAGATCAAAACAAAGATTTCTTGATTTCTTCTCTACCAACTTAATTAGTTTTCAACATCTTAGTGCAGAAATATTAAATAGAGTTTTGAGGCGCGAAAATGGGCTTTGTAAACCTTGTATTTTTTATGATATATCCCTTTCTCTGTCAACTTGCTTTCTCCTCATCCTTACCTCATTTATGCCCCAAAGATCAAGCTCTTTCTCTTCTACAATTTAAGCACATGTTTACAATAGATCCTAATGCTCCCGGTTATCGTTTCGACAGAACAGACCACTTGATTCAGTCACATCCAAAAACTCTTTCGTGGAACAAGAGCACAGATTGTTGCTCTTGGGATGGAGTTCATTGTGACGAGATGACAGGACAAGTGATTGAGCTTAACCTCGCTTTCAGTAAACTTCAAGGCAAGTTTCATTCCAACAGTAGCCTCTTTCAACTCTCTAATCTCAAAAGGCTTGATTTATCTTATAATAATTTCTCTGGGTCGTACATTTCACCTAAATTTGGTGAGCTTTCTAGTTTGATGCATCTTGATTTGTTAGATTCAAGTTTTACAGGTTTAATCCCTGAAGAAATGTCTCGTCTTTCTAAATTGCAAGTTCTTCGTATCCATAGTGATCCATATGGTCTTAGTTTCGGACCTCACAATTTTGAACTACTCCTTAAGAACTTGACCCAATTAAGAGTGCTCAACCTTAGCTATGTAAACATCTCTTCCGCTATTCCTCTAAATTTCTCTTCTTATTTAACTACTCTACAACTTTCGAATACACAGTTATATGGGATATTGCCCGAAAGAATTTTCCACCTTTCCAACTTGAAATCTCTTTATTTAGAAGACAATCCCCAGCTCATTGTTAAGTTTCCCACAACCAAATGGAATAGCAGTGCATCACTTATGAAGTTATATCTCTATAGAGTGAATTTTATTGTCAAGATACCTGAATCATTTAGTCATCTAACTTCACTGCGTAGATTGACAATAGCTTCTTGTAATCTCTCAGGCTCTATTCCTAAACCTCTATGGAATCTCACCAACATAGAGAAGTTGGACCTTGGTTATAACCATCTTGAAGGACCAATTTCCAATTTCTTTAGATTTGGAAAGCTCTGGTGGTTATCACTTGGAAAAAACAACTTTGATGGCCAGCTTGAGTTTTTATCCTTTAACAGAAGCTGGGAGCAAATTCAATTGCTAGATTTTTCATCCAATTCCCTAACAGGTCCAATTCCTTCTAATGTAAGTGGTTTGCAAAACCTAGGATCACTCATCTTGTCATCAAACCACTTGAATGGGAATATACCATCATGGATATTCTCTCTCCCATTACTTGAATTGTTAGACTTGAATGATAACCATTTCAGTGGAAACATTCTGGACTTCAAGTCCAAATGGTTGTTTCTTGTTATTCTAAAACAAAATAAGCTGCAAGGTCCTATTCCAAAGTCACTCCTAAACCAGCAGAGCCTAGCATTTCTTCTCCTATCACAAAATAATCTCAGTGGACAGATCGCTTCAACAGTCTGCAATCTGAAAACACTACAAGTGCTAGATTTGGGCAGCAATAATTTGGAGGGAACAATCCCACTATGTTTGGGTGAGATGAGTGAACTTTGGGCTTTAGATTTAAGCAACAATAGTCTTAGCGGGACAATTAATACTAATTTTAGTATAGGGACAATTAATACTAATTTTAGTATTGGAAACCAACTTAGAGTCATCAAATTTGATGGGAATAAGTTAGAGGGGAAAGTCCCGCAATCTTTGATCAATTGCAAAAATTTGGAAGTTCTTGATTTAGGTAACAATAAGTTGAGTGACACATTTCCTAAATGGTTGGGAGCCCTACCTTATTTGCAGATTTTAAACTTGAGATCAAATAAGTTCTATGGCCCTATAAAAGATTCAAGGAGTGACAACTTGTTTGCTCAAATTCTAGTCATAGATCTCTCTTCCAATGTATTTAGTGGAGATTTACCAGTGAGCCTTTTTGAGAGTTTTGAAGCCATGAAAATAATTAGTGAGAGCAGTGGAACCCGAGAGTATGTAGGAGCTGTATATTCTCCTTATTACACTAATTCCATGATAGTGACAACTAAGGGACGGGATCTTGAACTTCCTCAAGTTTTGACTACGGAAATAATTATCAATTTCTCAATGAATAGATTTGAAGGCCATATTCCAAGTATTATTGGAGATCTCATTGGACTTCGTGCATTGAACTTATCTCGTAATCTCTTGGAAGGTCATATACCAGTGTCACTGCACCAATTATCTGTACTTGAATCATTGGATCTCTCATCCAACAAAATCAGTGGAGAAATTTCACACCAACTTGCATCCCTCACATCACTTGAAGTCTTAAATCTGTCTCACAATCATCTTGTTGGATGCATCCCCAAAGGAAAACAATTTGATACGTTTGAGAACAGTTCATACCAAGGGAATGATAGGTTACGTGGATTTCCACTCTCAAAAGATTGTGGCGGTGATGAAGGGGTACCACAAGCAGCAACTCCATATGGGATAGATCAAGAAGAAGAAGAAGAAGGAGATTCAGCAATTATAAGTTGGCAGGCGGTTCTCATGGGTTATGGTTGTGGACTTGTTATTGGACTGTCCATAATATCCATAATGTTGTCAACTCAATATCCAGCATGGTTTTCAAGGATGGATGTAGAATTGGAACATAAAATTCTTACGAGAATGAGAAGGCACAAGAAAAGACATTAGTGTGTAACCTCCAGGTATTCGACTTAATCTCTATCCTTCTGAAGATTACATTTTATATATCCATAAATTTTCTACCTCCTTCATCATTAAAGCTTTTAACTTTAATTCTTCATTTTTGAAAATTGCAGGATTCAAGTCCACTGCTTTGCTGGGATGCGAATAAAAGCTTTTGATTTCATAGTTTGTGATGTTTCATAAAGTGTTTGTGTTTTGTTTCATAGTTTGTGATGTTTCATAAAGTATTTGTGTTTTGTTTCATAGTTTATATGTTTCAATTGTAAGGAAAAACCATAGAATTTCATAGAATGCAAAAGGGTTCAAAAGTGAAACTGGAATAACAGTAGAATACATGAGACGATTTGCTCGGAAACTGGAATAACAATAGAAAGCACATTAAGAAGAAATCCAGCAGAACCACTTAATTTGATGACTTCATCACGATGCAGGCTCGGGCTCATCACAGCTGAAATGTGTGCCACCAGCCCTTGGGGATTTCTCAATCATCAAAAGAATCACGATGCACAAAGCAGAGTTGACTCATCGAAAATTTTACAAATAAAAGCTGCTGCAGTTATCAACTCTACGAAATAAAACTGTGGGCTGGAACCTTGTGTATTCCAGGATATAACATTTCTATTTCCCACCTCTCTGCGCCAACATAAATGCTTGAGAGTTGCACATAATGCCCAGAATGATTCTGTTGCGACTCAAGCAATAGTTGTGCTCTTCATTTCCCAACTCAATAGCTCCACCAAGTCTACAAGCACCCAAGACAGTAGCATCCGCTTCAAAAGGCATCTTCTTTATGAAGTCGTAAGCTTCATGTAGTAGATCAACCACACAACCATAATGTTTCATCTTAGCTGCAAGTCCGAATTCATGTGACATTGCTTCAAACAATTAGAACCCGAAATCAACAAGCTTGGCAATCTCATTTGACATGATTACATACATCGTTAATGCTAGGGAAGAAATCATAACATTTCCATGTGCAAATCTTCTTGTTAACTACATCACAGGTTGCGATTCGACCAAACTTTATTTCATTTATCTATAGGATACTTTTTTATGTAATTAATCAGTTAGGTATTGCTTATTTTCCCTTGTTCTGTTTTATTATGTCAAATACTCCCCCTGTACAGATGATGTCCGTGTCAAGATTGAACTCGAATGTTTAATGAAACCAACAACAACTATGAATACTTTGAAATGATTACATTGTGTAATGCATCTCCATGGACCATGGGTGAAGAATTACGAATTGATAGAGGAGAAGGGGAAATTAGCGGTCATACATTATGTGAAATGATTAAGTGGATACTTCGACTAGTGGATTTTAGAGCAGACTCCAAAAAGAGAATGGGAGAGACATATCATCGGCGTTCCCTTGATATGGAATGATATAAAACCTAGATTTATATCATCCTGCATGGCCCGTAACTAATCTATCAAGAAAATTGGTTTCATTGATTCCGCGTCCAAAACCAAAAGAGAATGAGGCAGCGGTGATGATGTGCTTAAACTTCAGGTATATACAGAGCAATTATGATGTGTTTAAACTTTAGGTATATGCTTGAGTAAAGTACTGCAAGTTCTCATCCTATCCGAGGCATTTATAGTTATGTAGAAAGTGTCATTCTCTTTGGATAATTTTGTTTCCAAGTTTTGCCTGGAAGGCATTTTCAGTACTGTTTGTTCTGTTTTATCGCAAATATCTTTACATTATTGTAATTAACTCAATGATTCGAATTTTCCAAGTTTGTTCTGTTTAGTGCACGAGGCTACGTACTGGTCAATTCTCGCTGCAGCAATCAAGTCTAATTTGGAGTGACATCTACTTGGAGCACCATTGGCATGTAGAACAACATCATACAAAATTCCATTTAAAAAAATTACTGATTTGCATTCCCTTATTTACTAGTCCATGAATAAACATCAAAACCCCAAACCCATATCCCCATTTTCCCCACAAGCATCGCATTATACGAGACAACACATGGTTCAGGAATTTCATCAAACATCTTGCATGCACTCCCGAGACCCGAGTTCGACTGCGAGGATGTACAGCCCAATCAATTAAAGGAACCAATGAAATGACTCCACGATAGTCTCCGATGCTGGCAAAATCAACAGAGACACCTTTATTGCTTTTATAGTTTTCCTCATCTTCTTGTGCTAGTTAATATGTCAGGCTCTTTCTAAATCAATTTAACATAAGACTGAAAATGAGTCTACTTTCTTCAGATCGATGAATATTTACACTTCACTCTCATCCGAGGCGGTTTTAGTTATGTAGAAAGTCTTGTTCCCTCCAGACTTTAAGTTTATGGAGAATACAATCTTCCCATCACGGGATATAGGTCCAGGCACAATGTCATTCCATATTGAATGATATGCCTCTGCCATTCTCTTTTCGGAGTCTGCTTTAAAATCCACAAGTCGAAGTATCTACTTACCGCTCCATAATTTATGACATCTAATTTTCAGAGTTAACATCAAATGCACGTTCGGGAACCTTAACAAACTGATAGATAACTCCGGTAATGCAAACACTAGGTTTACAATACACTTTATAAGGGAAATGGCTTACAATGCAAATCGCAGCAGGTCGTATATATAATGGTTCCCAAACACAAAATAAACCATTAGCGCAATACAAACTAGAATATGCAGGGTCATGTTCAATAAATTTCTCAGTATGAAAAAGGGAGGCAGAGATATTTCTATATTCCTTTTTCTCGTAGGCATAAAAAGCTTTCCTTTCATGGAGAAAGAATTTTGTTCCACCAGGACGGGTCATAGAACGACAACTATGGATATCCACAAAATTTGATTCCGATACAAGAGAATTACAGAATGTGGAAATGCAATTGACACACATTAACGACTTGACGGGAAGCCACGAGAATATTTCAATGAATCTGAGTGTAGCTCATCACCCGATAGAGGATCCTGATAAGCCAACATGTTTGAAGAACTTGCTTAACAAAAACAAAGTACCGAAGGAGAAAACAGAGGCAACGAGAAACAAATCATCATTTGAACAAAGTAGATTGGCATAATATCGACCGGTACCTCACAATGTACGGAGACTTATGTACTGGTAAAGATATTCACCTGATATATTATACAGAGAGAGTAGTTGAAGTTTGATTTTGGATTGTTTGTTGTTATAAGAAAAAAATTGCATACCAACTTTGTCAATGAACCAACTGGGCGTTTCGTTTTAAATTACAACGGGAGTATCGTTTTGAATTCAGATGCATATGTGGAACTCAACTGCAAGCGATCATATTCTTGATAGAAGTCGAGATTAGGATAATTTTTGTCTGAGATGGACAGATGATGAAGTTTATTCAACTCCTTTCTATACATTAGATAGGGTCGGGGGAGGGGGAGGCTGCACTCTTTTTTTCTCCGTGGGTCGATTTCAAGCGTTGGAACTGAAAAGGGCTCTATTCATATTCAGTCTTCCTTGCTTCGTACCTTTTATCTTATTGTACGAGATAATCCAAGAGGGAGAAAAGTTTCTGTTTGAGTACTAAGGTATAGATAATCAAAGCAATTACATATATATGTGTATGCATTCCATAGGTTCAGTTTGATGTTTTTATTCTAGTTCAGTCCTATAATTTCGGTTGATATTCGTATTGATGTACAGATATGCATTCCATAGGCAAACTTCACTGTTAACCAATGAAAAACATGAATGAAATCCTATTAATTCTCTTGTATCAGAATCAGATTTTGTGGATATCCACAGTTGTCGTTCAATGAGGAATTCAGGGAGTAGACACCAAGTCTTTCATTTCCCTAACTTTCCTGCACCTGGAAAGTACCACTTCAGCTTGCTTAATTTCAATCTAGCAACAACGGTTAGGCTACGAATTTTTCCATCTTTGCTCCAATTTCCGATTATCGAATCATGCTTTAGCAGTCATCTCTCTATCTGTATGTCCAAATAACCCAGAGATTTCAGACTCCCAATTTTGATGTTGTTGCTCCGTCATACTATATTGTTATTGTTATTCGTAACAAACTCATATTGTTAAAATTAACATAGTCGTTTCTTGCATTTGCCAAGGTGAAATGCTATTATTGTTATACTTAAGAGCTAATCAAACTTGTATGAATTTTTGACTAAGAAATGTTGTTGATGTGGTCTCTATACACCAATTAATATTCTTACAGTCTTTTCTTTTCCCCCAGGGCCAGCTATTATATGAAGTTGTTGATTTAGTATGAAGTATAAGGTATAATAATCTCAGGGATAAAATGCACGACTGTAGTAACCTGCTTTTGGTTGAAGGTATTAGGTAGTCATTAGATTATTTATCCCTCCATATACATGGTGGAATAAGTTATCGCAGGATCCCAAGATAATTAATCATGGGGTAACTTGTTCCCAACCAAACGACCCCTAAAAGTTACTTACTCCCATCATATCTTTATAGATTTTGGCTTGTAATTTTTTTTTTAAACTTTCTCCATTATTTTGATTTGGTGGCAACTTAAGGCTGGAAATTCTAGCTTCTAGTTTGATAATTGGACTAAGCAGGGGGGCCCTTTATTTCGTGGACAATGAAAAGGTATTGGATGAGGAGGTAGAAGTGAAACAGTTCATTTCAAATGGCTATTGGAATGTGCAGAAACTACAGTAGATATGGTGCAGCATATACTTGATAACATCATTGTCACACCCCGAGCCTACACCCTGGACGTGGCCGGCACTCGAAGACCATTGCTGGCCCCCAAGCGAACCCTTGGCCTGGCTTTCTTAACTCAGCGGAAACTTAACTCAACAACATAACTCCATGCAATGAAAGGTTTTAAAACAACCCAACTGATAAAATCTGGCCAAAAGGCAACTCGAGTCTCAAAATAGAATATTTACATATATACATGCATGAGAGACTCAAACTAACTGACTTACTGTCTATGAAGCCTCTAACAATACTGAGATGGATGTTGGAACAGACCCCGCAACATCCTAATAAAAACAAAACTAGGAACACAAAATATCTGAGTCCTCCGAAAAGCAAGGAGGCTCACCACTGACTCTGGAGTGCTCAACTGGATCAACGACGTGCTGGATGCTGATCCTGGTTATCTGCGTCTGCATCATAATAAGATGCAGGCCAACTGGCATCAGTACATGGAATGTACGAGTATGCGAGCTGGAAAACTAAACAACAGGCTAGAAGGAAAATCTGGGAGAACTGAATAACTTACCTGGCTCAACTCAACTCCACCTGACTGACTCATTTCAATATAAAGCAATTTAGAACAAGTGCAATATAAAGAAAAGTTGTTTAAAACATGCTTGTAAACTCTGTGTGTATACAAAGATACAATAAATCTGAGATGTATGCAAAAATACAAATGAACTGATGTATTTAAAAATACAATAAGTGTTGTGGGAGTTTCTCTAACCGACAACCATCACATAAGATCTATAGTGATGATACAGCGATCGACCTCACGCTGCCAGAGCATCCTATACCCGGCCAAAAGTATAGGACCTGACCTGCCTAATTGAAATGACCCCAAAAATGCCCGAAAATGTGCTTCGGAAACACCTATAATTGTAATTTCCATATACCTCAAAATCCGTACATGATTTCGGAAATTCGACTTCATATTCTTATTCAGGGGGTCAAATTGAGTGGGAAATGGGTCTAACCCGAATTTTAGAGCAACCGTATCAAAATTCGAAAATCGCAAAAAATGCAATTTT
>JAJOOS010014827.1:0-10144 GCA_029582725.1 Solanum chiquidenum | reverse complement strand
GTAAGGTTATTAATGAGTCCCGAGTGACCTATGGATCATAGATTCAAGCCATTGGAATCAATCATTGATGCTTACCCCATTCTTTCACGGACTCGTATGTGACCGTGTATCCTTTTTTGAAGGGCGTAAACACGTATTTGCCATCAAAAGTCCTTAGCTTTATTCCTACTCGTAATTCCTAGGCAATGAATAAATTTTCCCTTTTGTACTACAATTGAAACATGGGAGAGTTAACTTTATCTTCCAAGATCGTGAGAATGCAGCAATCAAATTCATACCCTCCCTCTGAAGCAAGATAAAAGTGACAAGCAAAAACAAGTCCAGCTAGTATCAGTTTACATGTGGAACCAATCCCACACAAATTATTAAGTTTCAACACTTCTACAACAAACATAGCAAGTCATACTAGTCTTTACAAGAAAAGAGTTTCTCAATAGCCCTCTGAGTTGTTTTTTATATGCCTTACTTGAGTCGAAGGTATCGAAAACAACTTCACACCACTCTTTACAAGAAAAGAGTTTCTCATAGCCCTCTGAGTTGTTTTTTATATGCCTTGAGTCGAAGGTATCGAAAACAACTTCACACCACCCTCTGAGAACCCACTCATGGGTTACATTGGCTATGTTGTTGTTGTCGTCAAAACGAGTTGTGCAAATTATGAAGAACAAAGGGAGAGTTCCTTATAGTTGAGACAAGTTGACAAACATAAATGCAGAAATCAATATAAATGAAGCAACTTGGCATATCTGAAAAACAGAGAAGCACATTGTCACCTTAAAGAAAAGAGCCCCAAGAACTGATCTTTTTAGCTTTCTTCCTTAAAGTGAAAGATGACATTGGACAAATAAAAGCAATTAGAAAAGATAACAACAACATTGATATTCTACAAAGTAGGTTATGGAGAGGGTAGAGTGTATGCAGTCTTTTCACTCCTTACCACTACCTCTCCGAGATAAAGAGACTGCTTCTGAAGACCTCGGCTCAAGCAAATCAAAGCAATAATGAACAAAAAAGAAGGTAGTGGGCACAAACATGACAATAAAGAGACTGTTTCTGAAGACCAAGGCTCAAGCAATTCAAAGCAATAATGAATAAATAAGAAGGTAGTGGCAGAAACATAGCAAAGTTGTGTGGCGCATATATGCAAGAATCGTAACAAGAAGAAGAAGAAGGTAAATCACAGATGATCAATGAGAAAGATTGGATCTTGAAATTCAAATTGCATTAGATAAATTCAGATATTTACATCCAAATTCAAGTAGATAACCTAGGCCTAAAAAGCAAGCTAAAGAGTTGCAAATTAGATAGCAACTTAATTTCCACCAGCCCTAATTACATCAAGATTATATTCAGATCAAATCAACAATGATTGCAGTTAATCAATTAACCTAAAACTTAACTTCCCATTTTTTGTTCATCCATATTGAACCTGCAAATTATTTACTTTAGACATAACTACCGCATACCAAATCCATGTTTACCATGAACACATCCAGGCCTATTAAAAACATAAGGCGCCTTTCTGGATTTGTTCATCTTGGAACAAGCCCTTTTCCCCAATTTCCTAATCCTTTGTCTCCCAAGTTTATCACTCAACCAATTTGGCACCAACTCATCATCCAAATCATAGTCATAATCTTCTTCTTCCTCTTCCTCTTCCTCTTCATCGTCCTCCTCCTGATCATCACGAGAAGTATCATGATGATTGAACCCAACATGGCAAACCACCAATGCATCAATTGTTTGAACTGGCGACGGAGATCCCGATTCTGATTCCGATTTCATCGAGATATCAGAAGATGGAGACCCAATTTCACATGGGTCTTCTTTTAACATCAATTCATCATCATCATCATCAGTTTGATCAGTGAAGGAGTAGCTGTCTTCTTGTTCATCATCAGAAGGGTTAACAAATTCCCACGCAGACAAATCATCAAACACATCATGGGCATCAATTTCTGACTCAGATCTAGCAACCATTGCTGCTGATTTTGAAATTCTGAGATTTTTTCCAAGGATTCTCAACATATTGGCTTCTGATTTTCTTGAAAATTGATAAGGGTTTGTATTGAAGTAGTTTACTTGAGGAGTTTTTTCTTTGTAAAATGAGAAGAAAGAAAATGCGTACAAGTAATAAAGGAGAGCAGTTGAGGTGACGTGGCGGTTTTGGTTTGGTCCACCTGTTTATTTACTGCATTTCTATTGGTTGAGTTACGTGTCGTTTACTAGAATATATCGAACGGTATCGTTTTAATAGAATAAACCGAAATGTTAGAATGGAATATCCAAAACGGTGCCGTAAAACACGAAACGTGAAACAATAGAAACCAAACAATTTTTTTCTTCTAGTAGGATTTAGATAAGTTTGACCCAAGAAATGTGGAGAAGGGAATTAGGGAAAGATAGAAGAAATGAAAAAGGATTTAACTTGAATGGTGGAAATAATTTGTATATATTATTTATGTAGTTAACGTGTGGTAACAAATTGTTTGTTTTAATATTATCTTTGAATAAATAGTCAATCGTTCGGTTAGAATGAGATTAATATTGATTTTTATTGACGGTATAATTTGTTGTATTAAATAACATGCATAATTTTTAAAAAATTATTTATTTATAAAAATACTCTCCTCTTATTAATAGAAAACGAAGTTCAAGAGACCACTATCTCTAGTATTGTCCATCATAGTTTGACCCTTGAGGAAAGATGGAAGAAGAAAAGATTAGGATTTAAAATTTATATAATGTAAATATATTTTATATCCTCCTTGTAATTTTACATATTTTTCACAATTTGAAAATAGTTTATATAGGGAGAGTAATTAATTTCACTTGTTATGGACGATGATGACAAATATCGTTGATAAGAGTAAAAATCATGATTTGATTAATCGTGTAAATTTAACAATAAGATTTCAAATTTAAAGTCCACGTAATGGAAATTTCTACATATTACTTAA
This sequence comes from Solanum chiquidenum, assembly GCA_029582725.1. Classification (NCBI taxonomy): domain Eukaryota; kingdom Viridiplantae; phylum Streptophyta; class Magnoliopsida; order Solanales; family Solanaceae; genus Solanum; species Solanum chiquidenum. Next base: position 7,184 of record JAJOOS010014827.1, on the reverse strand, counting down.
CAATAACGTAGTATCCATATATATTAATTGGTAATATCTGCAAATCTCTGAGGAAATGCACATGTAAAATCAGAACTATGAAATTCCCATATATCTTGTTGTAAGGGTTCAAAGATATTGTATCAAACATGATTTACAAATCAAAGTTTGAAATTCTAAATCCGCCTCTTATGCTTCACGAGAGGATAGATGAAATGTTCATGAATTTTCATTCAATTAGTTGATATCAACATACTGTGTTATTTGCTTTAGATTAAACTTAGATACACTGATAGTAAGCATTTTTACACCATCATGTCAGCCAGAAAATATCTGTAGCAGATGATAAAATAAAAATTCACAGGCTAGAATAAAAGTTCTTCCTGGTACATGTGCTAGCGGGAGGTTGCAGGTACCCGTGCAAGCTGACTAGGACACCACGGTTATAAAAAAACGAAAGGTAGTAAAATAAAATACCAGGAAATACAACCAAGACATGCAATTTGAGTTTTAGACAGCAGGGATAGTAACTGCATACACCAAGCAAAAACAATGTGGAATGAAGTAGCTAATTCTTAAAATTGTGGAGCTGTTCGCCTTAGGAAAATACATTTGCAGTCAACAAAAATATATATAGAAAGTAGCTTCAGATATGACTGATCTACTGGTAACTAAATCAAAAGAGTTCCAAGCATGCAGTTTGCTGCAAGTGAGGTCACCAGCTCAATCGTTAACTATGAAAGAAAAACCAATTGATAGATTTCATTAACAAAGGACACAGTACAGTTCCACCAGTTTACAATCGATTAATGCAGGCTATGCAAATCCAATTACAAAATTCTAAAACTGCAGGGCTACATTGTGGTATTGCACTCTAAAAACTCGCGATTTCGGATTTACAGGTAGAATATACAAGTGACCAATTAGGAGTCAGGAGAAGAGAAATTGGATAAAAGCAAGACATGAGAGGAGAAAAGGGATGATTCAAACGATGGGACAAAAATGGAAGATGTTAAACATGATAGGGACCTCAAACCTCAAGGGAGTCCATTGTGGATCTCAGATTGCTTTATAAAGGCTGCTGCTCAGTAATGCATGGTAAAAAAATGATAATATATCATCATGTTTTTCATATAAAGAATGTGGACTTATGGTACCTCCAGGTGCAATTACTAGTTTACTACAATGTCTCAACCTTGGAGTACTCTGACAATCTCCCCTGCTCTTGATTCAATACCTTTCAGATACTCCATCAGAACTCGCTGCTGATACGAGCCGCCCTCCTGAGAGAGTAAACCACGTCAACAACCATTCAATGAGTGCCAGAAAGCAAAATTCAACTATTGAATCCCTACCGTACGTATCAAAGTCCGTTCCATTCTCTTCTTAATAACAGCATACAATTCCTCAGGCGAAATATCACCTTTTCCAAGAGTCATTCCATCTAGCAAGAGCTTGTTCCATACTTCCTCCGGTGCTGTATCAAAGGGATAAGTGAATTTCATGAGAGGTGAATCAACATTTGAGGCAATCGTAAATTTCAAGTCAAAATATTTGATGGTAAATGGACCGAAGAGAGTGAGTAAAAGCTTTTCACACTCCATAACGGGAGATAAGTCATGTCTGTCCAATTCCAATGTCAATTGACAAATTCATTGCCTCTAGAGAGTCTAATTGGTCCATCTGTTACCCCTAAAAAGATGCATTTTACCCTTGTGGTATCTGAAACTATAGGTTACATTCGTCTGAAGAGTTAGGGCAGTGCCCTCTGAGGATTAGTCTCTCACCCCCAACCTGACCTCCATTAACGAAGCTCAAAAACCTCCACCCGTGGTTGCTGAGCAGATCATCCATTTCCATTCCTCTCATATTGTTTGTTTATTTTGCCTCATATCAGTTTTTGATTTCTTGTGCTCCGTGTTATCTATATGAGGCTTTATCAGTATCTGAAATACAGCAAACTGAGAAGGCAATCCATGGAACGTGGGAGAGGCGCATGTTGAGGAATTGATTAAACAAATATGAGGTGGTCTCACAATTGGAAAACTATGAATCCCATTATGCCGGTTTGTAATAAGCTCACAATCGAGAGATACCTTTGATAATGGTCTCAAGAAACTGTTCAGCTTTTAACACTTCATTTCCTGCACGAAAAGCAAATCCAGGATTAGTAACTATATATTCTTGTTTTCAGATTGAACATCCGGGTAAACCAACTCATGGACCTATACTTTTCTAGTTACAACGGATTTATTCCGTATGGCCTAGAAAATAAATAGAAATTGGTCATCAATTAACAATTAAGTGAAATGAAGTTAAGCAATAAAGAGACCTTTTTTTGCATAACTTCGCTTTGACAGCACTCTGGAAGCATACAATTGCAGAACCTTTTGTAACATAGCTTCAAGTCCTGGCTTGTCTCCATCTTTTATTGCCTACACAGTAGAAAACTCAGTATAATTATCCAATCTCTGTGAATTTTTTTCTTCATGTTATAGATTCCGAAAAACATAACTGTGAAAGAAACTGCACTACAGAGATCATTCTTCATATAATAGATTCTGCTTGTGACTTGAAAACATTGTTTTGCTAAATCATGCTTAAAAATAATTTACAGCAAGAAACAGATTGATGCAACAAAATAATGTCTAAACTGAACAGGGAGAAGAACAAGTTCTTTTAAGAAGGGATGAACTTATTATTAGGGGGGCCATCAGGGAAGGCAATAAAATTTGAGGAAGTGAGTCTGACAAATGAAGACGTATTAAAAGAAGGAGGCCATTTCTATTTTCAAAACTACCCTTTGTTTCAGTATAAAAAACAAGTCATAATGGCAAACCAGCACGTAGGAGTGTGCTAGTTAGGAAACATTACACCAGATAACTAGTTAGAATCTTTTTAATTCCTTGGAATTTCTTATAACCAAAAGACGCATGTTCCACTTATACATTCTTTTTGTCCAGTACTATAAGTCATTTTGCTTATTGGGTATGTGTCTCTAGCTGCCCCGACAGATTGCTCTCTTTAGCAATTCGCACACATGAAAGAGAGTGAATTCTGGAGTCCAAGTTATAATCTTCAATTTCAGCAGAAAGTTCTCCATGTCAATGGTAATCTGCCTCCCAGAAGAGAGAGAGAGAGAAAACAAACAACAAAATATGCATGGAACTAAATGACAAGGCCTGCACACAAAGATCCAGAGTAAACTTAAACCAAAAAAGAGAACTGGGCATTAAAATTAACTCAAATAGACTCACTTGCCGCAGTTGTGCATTGACTTCTGCGAGGAACCCTTCATCAAGTTGGCCTTCTTGCTCCCTTTGATTTATTTCCTGAATGTTAAAGAAAACAAAAACACTTACAACACATAGCCATAAATAAAAAGAAGTCATATATAAAAGAAAAAGAAATTCTACGTACAATAGACTATATAAACACTCAACAGAACTCTAGCATAGTTTTGTTTTGATAAGTATGAACTCTAGCATAATTCTAATACTCAACCTCCTTCTTGAACCCCCTTAGTTTTATAAGATGATGCTCACTTCAAGTCTTGACTCTGGCATGGCATTACAAAAGAGTTCACTTTGAAAACTAGCTTAAATAAGACAGGATGAAAAGACATACTTTCTCCATAAGACTGAGAGCCTGAGGATCCCTAAGAGGCCAAGAAATTTCTTCCACTTCATCAATCACTGGTTTTAAGATTGCTTTGAGCACGTCAGTAGATGCCTCTATCTTTTCCTGCCAGGAGAAAGAAAATGCCATCAGAAACTGTCTGTTGCTCATATGATAAATAAAGCATAAAAAGTATTACTATTGTGGTCATAAGCACCAAATAAACTTTCTATTATATGGCAGGGAAAATGAGGGTTGAGAATAGAAAGAGAAGAGAAAGGAGAGACATGCTATCTGCGTGAGATGTAAGGAAGATTGAAGACAAATTACTCATCCTTACTCAAATCTTATCATACGAAAATACTCAAGAAATTTCTTTTCTTAGCTTTTGCTATTAGTTATTTTTATTGATCATGTGGCAAATACAAGTATGTCTAATGACACTAAAGGGATCTCAACCATGGCGTGAATTTTTCCATGGGACTTCACACTAATAGGACAATAGGAAAATCCATGACAATTTCTCCTCATTGTTCATCTCCATCTCTCCAATTACATGTACAGACCTTAATCTATATGCTAAAGAGAAGTTACTTGTGATCAGGTAGGGACCAAAAATACATACACTTGGTATGTGTAGTTGAGAAAGGAAATAGAATATATACATTTGTTTTGTGAACAAGACGATCTACGATGCTCATTACCGTCAATGCCAGCTCTTCATAGTCTTTCTGTAAAAAGAAAGTCAATAAAGCTTATTCCACAAGTTGAAAGAAGTACTGAAGCATACACCAGCTGAAATAATAAGAAATGGAACCATGCTTTGTCATCGTCGGATTTGCAGGTGTCTGCTCTAGCTGCAAGTCTTATCCAAAAGCTCTCGTTGAAAGCGAGAACGTTCTCCACAACTATCTGTGGCAGCTGCAACCATAATAGAAAGTTAAAGGTTAATTTTCATCAGTGTAGATCAAAGCTCGAATAGAGAAATGGTCCCAATTTGACAACTAGTATAGCAATCTATTTCATAGCTCTTTAAGGGTATCAATGCACATTCAGATTCACAAGTATAAAGAGCTTATCAGGACAATCAAACCTATAATCCACCAAATTAAACTACACAGGTCCCCAACAAAGAGACAGAGGCAAACTAATTGATATAAAAGAACTGACAACCACACCAGCAGCCTCATGGTTGACTACAACATTGCCATGTGCTTTCTGAACTGACAAGATATTGCATGCAATAGAATGTAGGTAGATGAAGAGAAGTGCAAATTAGAAGCTGCTGCAGGTACACAGTAGATTTTCCCTATTAGCTATCTGGCCAACTAATCACCAGTGGTCCCTCGAAATGCTTTAAGTGAATGCAAATCAGAGGCATGTCATATAAGAACTAGCACAAAGCAACTGTTCTCGTTGTCATCGAGTAATTACTGGTCTTACTGCAGTAATATTTTACTAGTATACATCTGATAGTAGAATTACCTTTCTACTTGTGGTCTTATTAGTTACTACTCTAAAGTGAATTATTAGTTCACAGCATTGATGCCAATCCATACCAAATCTGAAACTCACTAAGTTAATTTGACTTAGCTAGGTTTCATGAGGAGATCATTTTAGGAAGTGGAAGCAATAGAACGCTTTGATTATCAACCAGCTTTCCTTTTACAAAGTGTGAGATAAACAATTGACTCATAGTTCAATAAAAGTCTTCCCCCATAAGGGAAGAAATTGAAGTTAAAGGTAAGCATCCGATGTCCTTGAACAATAAAATTGAGAATATAAGTATAAGCAGATGGAATGCAAAACATGTTTGATCTCCAAAATGTGATGCATTACAATAAAGATGAGTAGAATCTAAGATTGAGAACAAGCATGAATGGGCCATGGGGAAACCGTGGCTCAAATATCAAGGCAAACTACGTTAGGTGATTGCTTCTCATTTGTCTAAGCCTCAGAGAAAAGAGTTGCACATTACATGTACTAATAGAGTAATTAATAGGAGGTAGCGCATAAGTAGTGGATTAGCCAAGGTGCGGGAAAGTTGGCCCAAGCACCACCATTATAAATATGCCCGTGGGAGAGTCCTGAAGAAAATTGTGAGAAAATCTACTTACTTCCTTATCACTTGCCTCCCTCAGTGTATCTATAAGCCTATCAACCTCCACAGTCTTTTTGAAAGATTCCTCAGCATCTTTACTGACTGCACATATGAAATTTCTCCTGCTTAATATACCCAAACAATTAACTTGATGATCAGTAGGTCAACTAATACGAAACGGAAAAGTAGTTGCACATCACTAATTAATTGTCGATATAAACTATTATACCAAATTATACCCGATTTAACCCATATTTGTGTGTAACCACCATTTATATACACTTTTATATAAGATTGACACATTATGTTTAACGCTTTTCTCGGGTTATAATGTTTTATTCTTCATTCTTGTTCAGAATCCAGAAATACAATATCCCCTTTGTCTCATTTTATAAGCACAATTACTTGAGAGTTCTCAAGAGATTTTGAATAAAAGAGATTGTGAAAAACCTCTTGCTGAATTGCAGAAAACCCATGAAAGAAACTGGATAATTTGTCTGAAAGTGAATCCCTGCTTGCCCAATTCTCATTGTTCTATGCAAGTAACACTGCAGTTAAAGGGGAAAAACAATGAATCACGAACAATTTAAAAAGATAAATATTGGAAGTTGAAAAATGCGAAGAAAGTACCGAATAACGCTGTGAATTTGAAGAGAATAGTCGAATAGGAAGTGGGTTTAGTGACAAAATAGTTGCCATTTTCGAGTGGTTTTGGAACTGTTATTTTTACGGTGTTTTAAGGAATGGCGGGAGAGAGGCTGAGAGGGAGACACATAGCCAAACGTTACGGTTCTCATCTCGTGATACCAGGCCCACACCCCACCATTATTAGTACGCGGAAAAAATTACGGAAATACACGTTTTATGTTTTTCTTATTTTTAATATTTTCTTATATTTCTAAAAATCTTTAAAATCCCTTATTTCTCTTCTAATTTTAAATTATTTTATAATATATTCGAGCTAGTTTTTAATATATTCGAATTACATGTTGTGTATTTGATTTATTTTATAATGTATCCGACCTAGTTTTTAATGTATTCGAGCTACATATTATGTATCTGGTTGGTTTTACTTTTTCAGGGATTAATGTAATTACAAATTAAATAGGAATAGATTGTAATTTCATATTAAAACTATGTGATTCCTAAAATTTATACTATCCGTAACACAGACTAAGATGAACTGTAATGGGCTTTTGGTTCTTAACTCATCAAGCCCATAACGCCCCACTATTATTGGCCTGGGCTGGACAATTGTCCGTGACGCAGACTAAGTTGAACTGTAATGGGCTTTTTGTTCTTAACTCATTAAGCCCATAACGCCCCATTATTATTGGGCTAGGCTGGTCTGAGGAATTGACACAAACATATAACTATTACTCCCTCCGTCCCATTTTATGTGGCAACATTTCCTTTTTGGTCAGTCCCAAAAAGAATGTCACATTTCCTTATTTGGTAAGTATTTAAAGGTATAATTCTTCTTTTA
>JAJOOS010014825.1:0-12606 GCA_029582725.1 Solanum chiquidenum | reverse complement strand
AGAGGGCCATCATATACAATGCCAAGAGGGCCATTACATATTCAAACGCCAAGAGGGCCATTGAATCTTCCAACACCGAGAGGGCCATCATCTTCAAATGCCAAGAGGGCCATCATATTCAAACCGCCGAGAGGGCCATCATCTACAAACGCCGAGAGAGCCATTACATATTCAAGCTGCGGGAGGGCCATCATATTCAGAACGCCGAGCGGGCCATTACATATTTAAATTGCCGAGAGGGCCATTACATATTTAAATTGCCGAGAGGGCCATCATATACAATGCCAAGAGGGCCATTACATATTCAAACGCCAAGAGGGCCATTGAATCTTCCAACACCGAGAGGGCCATCATCTTCAAATGCCAAGAGGGCCATCATATTCAAACCGCCGAGAGGGCCATCATCTACAAACGCCGAGAGGGCCATCATCTTCAAATGCCAAGAAGGCCATCATATTCAAACCGCCGAGAGGGCCATCATCTACAAACGCCGAGAGGGCCATTACATATTCAAGTTGCCGAGAGGGCCATCATATTTAGAACGCCGAGAGGGCCATTACATATTTAAATTTCCGAGAGGGCCATTACATATTCAAATTTTCGAGAGGGCCATTACATTTTCAAACGCCGAGAGGGCCATCATCTTCAAACGCTGAGAGGGCCATTACATCTTCAAACGCCGAGAGGGCCATTGCATCTTCAAACGCCGAGAGGGCCATCATCTACAACCGCCGAGAGGGCCATAAAATCTTCAAACACCGAGAGGGTCATTATCTACAAAAGTCGAGAGGGCCATTGCATATTCAAATCACCGAGAGGGTCATCCGTATTATATTATCAAAAGTGATAATATCATTGCTGAATGGATCAACATCATCCTGCCGATAGATCATCGTCATCACACCAATCAAGCTTCGACGACATCAACCTACCATTGGATCAACATCATTTTGTAAATGGATCATCAATGTAGCATCATCATCTTATCAATCGAGCATCATTATCATCATCATGTCAATGAAGAATCGTCATCAACAATATTCCATTATCGAGAAAGTCATCATCGTGTCGCATCATATCGATTCATCATCTACTGCGTCAAAACCGACGGAGGCTGACGTCAGAACATATAGACAAAAACATGTGATGAAAAAGGTAAAACATAACACTTCTCTATTTTAATTACAGTTTCTACTAACAAGTTTATTTCAGTCTTTGTCGAGAGCATCCAAGAGGATGAATTCTCAAATCAAACCATAGGTGTGGACGACATCAAAATGGATGCAACACAACGTGGAACATTTTCTTAGCAGCGAACTGGGACATAGTCCGAAGAGGAGTATCAAACTCTTACGACGCGAGCTGAGAAGCGACTTCCACCACAATCAAACCACACCCCTATCAGAAGGCATGTGGGTTTTTCTTTGGGTTTATCGGTTTCAATTTCGCATCCGGAAAACTTCTTACTCTCACCGGAAGCAACCTTTCTAATCTGAGTGATAATGCACCAAGAGCTTTGGAAATTATGTCTGTAAGTTCTTAATTATGGGTGTGAAGGGCCCCACATTCATGTCTAAGAGGTTGTAAGCCTCTTTTTCATACTTGACTTACTTGTCACTCCTCCAGAACCAAAGGTTATCTTGAATAATAGATTTCCTTTTCAACCGATCGAGTCGAACTACAAACAGCCTGATTCCTAAGGTCTAAGCATATGTAGGCGGGCTCAATGTTGAAAACTCAGTTGTATTCCAACACCCTCTCTCAAATCTTATTCTCAAGCATTCCGGTCTCTTCATAATTCGATATCGGGATAGCTTTTGAATTCTTTCATAATCGTGCGTCAAATCAAGCGTATCGGACTACAAGTGACCTGAATTCTCATATATCCTAAGATATGTAGAAAACCCGATACCGGGGTTTGGCCATAATTCCTAAAGTCCGTACCAAAACCATTTTCAAGAAGATGAAGATGTGGTTGGTCAAAATTGGATTCGTCAATTTCAATTGCCTCGAATTTCTTTCATCAATTCAAGTCAAACGAGGGACAACTGTTGACACCCAATTTTGGACCTCCACATTACAAATTAATCATCGAGCTTCTTCAATTTCAAACGATTTAAAATGATTAGTTTTATTTCAAAAAATAAAATAAAAAATAATAATAATAGTTGGCAAGTTATTGTCGCCTTTTTATAATTTTTGAAATAATATACATGTTTTACATAATTAAGTATATAGTTAGTATATTTTATGAATATTTGAAAATCATCTCAAAAAGATTTTATTTCTTACTTAAATATTTTAATTTAATCCATGAGTTAATATATAAGTTAGGTTTATATTTTAAGTTAATTAGTTTTATAATTTAATTAATTATTTGTTTCGTTATAATTAAGAAGCTTGTTAATTAATTAATATTAATTCATCTTAATTATATTTTAGTCAAATTCCCTATATTAAATTCAATTTATCTAACTTCTTAATTCCCGTAGGCCATAATTACAATTCATGTGGCCATTTTCTTAATAATTTTAACCTCACCTTAACTCAATTTGAGACAACCTTTTGGGCCAACATTTCAGCTAAATCCAAGCCCAAATTCCCTCAATTCAACCAATAATTCCAAAGACCCAATTCAACATACATTTTAGCCCATCAACAACAATACAACCGCTGCCCCAAGTACATGACCCCACTGCCCCTATGCGTCTCCTTCTTCACGCGAGAAGAGAATGACAAGAAACCCAGAAATTCAGCGACAGAACGCGACTCAGAAAATCTCAGCAAATCCGGCGAAAATCAGCGTAAATATACAGACCCGTCACACCAGCCGCGTCCCTTTTTCCCCCATTTCAGAACTTCCTATCTCCTTCCACTGTTGTCTTGAAAAAGGAGCAAAGAAATTCAAATTTCAAATTCGAAATCCACCCGTTTTCCCCCTCAAAAATCAAGCCTATTCTTCATCTATTTAAGATCGTTTTCTCTATGTGTTTAAGGGGGGGAGACACCAGTTTTGTTATAAAAAACAGAGGGGATTTTTCTATCAGAAATAGAGGGAAAATTGATAAAAGAGACAGAAACAGAGGTTCATAAGAAATTGGTTACTATAGTAAAAAAAAAAAGTTTTGATTTCTGAGTTATAAGTTTTCCTTTTGAAACCATCGGAGTTCGTTGGTGGTGGTGGAATCGCTTCGAACCCATCTTCTCAGTCTCGCTGCCCAAAAAGAGGTAATATTCTGCTTCTCTAATTTCTTATGTTGTTTATATGATCAAGTGGGGCTTAGAGTATTTGTATATTGTAATTAAACCTTTATGTTTGCTTGGTTTATGTATAATGCATAGTTTAAAATTAATTCAATATTTTGCTTATGGCGTCTAAAGATTTCATTTTTTGTTTGATTAAAATCAATGCTAGTTCTATGTGATTGTTGTTTTTCCCAGATATGACCAAAGCAGGAATATTGTTGCTAAAAGGACAATTTGTTTCTTGTGCATCTTTAGTATGAGTCATTTGCCTAGAATTTTTTATTTATTTAAGTTATATGTTGATTGTCATATTTATTATGAGTTCCTTTGAAGATGAAGTCTTGCCTAAATATTTGTCTAAATGAATCCCTACAAGTTATCCTTATAAGTACTATGTTGTTTAGATATTTAAGGCCTAGCAAGTAGCAAATGTGTGTTAAGTTGATTTTCTTCTCCTTTATGCATCTTGTTGACTGTTGTGGATATATATATATATATACTTGTTAGTCTATTACACTCTAATTGATTGAGTTTATATATTTTGTAACATATTTATGCTTAGAGAATTTAGAAATGGATAAAAAAAATTACATTAGAGATTGTTCAAATACCCGCTAAAACATACAATGATATGCTTCAACTTAGTACCTTGCTTATCTAGTATTGTTTACATGATGTTTTTTTTGGCTTAATTCCCTTTCAGTTGACAACAACAAATGATTCATTTTAAGTGTTTAGTTCCTGATTTAATAATTCATGTGTATCTCTGCTTATTGACCAAATTTTATTTTATTTTGAATCTAATAGTTACCTTGTATTTGCTCCTTAAGCTGAAAATACTTTGAAAAAATAATTGGGGTGTTCCTTGGGGTTTAATACACGGAGATGGATACTTGTTTTAGCATGTTAGTTAATTCGAAGTGTTTTTAACCTTACCTACTAAAATACTCAATTTTTGATGTCTTATTGTAGTAATATTGAATAGTTCAATTAATATCCCTATTCATAGGTTGCTACTATTTCTGTAAAATGTAAGAGATGATAAGTTCACATTTTGTTACAAAATATTGGTATCAATATATTGCTTGTCAAAAATACATCTTTCCCTTGCTTATGCTAATTTTGCTTCTTTCTTTTGTTGTATGAACCCCTTCTGAGTTCGTGGTGGAGTTGTCTTTCCTTGCATTACCGAGTTGAGCCATAGAGGCTCAAATTTTCTTTCATCGTTCGAGTCAGTCTGATAACCACAAACATGATGAGATGCAAAAACATGGGCTGGAAGTTCGGATTTCAGGTGCCTGGAAAGTTTTAAGATGGGCTATATACACGTTGTATACAGCTGTATACACTGATATACAGGTCAAATGTAGTGGATACAAAGCTAAAAATTGAAATCAAAGGTTGTCGGTGCCGAAGTTGGCTGTATAAACTTGGTCAACTGTTCAATGTGCAGAAAAGTGGGTTGTATACATCTGATATACACTGATATACAACAAGTGTATACAAAAACATAAATCAAGCCAAAATCCCAAATTCTCCTTCCCTCTCTTAAATTATTTAATTTCGATTATTTATTGTTTGTTGTTTATTAACTCTAACTTAAGAATTATTAATTTCCCAAAAGATGAACTATATTCTTTCTATTAGCAAAACTTTTTTAATCAACTCGTCTACTTTATTTGAATATCTTTAGTCAAAACTTTTTATTATTTCTTCAATTAATTAAAAAATAGTTTTCATGCCAATTTGGTTTAAATTATAATTTTAAAAATGAGTCAAATAAATTCTAATAAATTTAATTTTGTTAAAATTTTAATCACTTGCATTTTAATTCAAATGTTTCATTTTATGTCCCTTTCTCTAAAAAATAAAAATAAAAATAAATAAAATGTGTCATTTATTTAAGTATTTTGTCAAAGTTAATCGAATAGTGTAAATTATTATTTTTTATGTTAAATTATTTTCCCAAAGAATTAGTCAAAAAATATACTTTAGTCAAGTCGCAGGTCAACCGCATGTTAGCGGGCACTTCGAATGCTTAAATCCTTCTCGAAGTGTAAATTGAACCCCGAACCCTCTTTGGTATTTTCAAATAATTTTTTCTGTTTAAATCTTTGAAAATTATAAGTTTTTTCTTAATTTCTTTAAAAAATTAAGTGGCGACTCTCTTCTAAGTATTTTTCTCAAATTGTTTTATACTTAGAACATTTCAAAAAAGTGATTTTTCTAAAGATAGTAAAATTACGGCATAACAGAAATGGCGACTCTGCTGGGGACTTAATTAGGTTTTAACCATAAGATTTGACTTATTTGACTAATTGTTATTAATTGTTGAACTGTTTATCTGCTCTTAATGTGTTTAAATTGATATAACTGTCATTGCATTCATGGCATTTCCTGTTGTATATATAGTATATTAAGGATGGTTTATGCATAATCGCAGCCGGACTTTTTATACTCAACCTTTTTCCGGAAGGATCGGCAATTTATTGGTACGTCATGCGTCTAATGGTTGTCGTGAGTTCCAGCCTAAGTTGTCCACTTGGGTTCCCGATCTTTCAAAAGCAACTCTAAGTCAACTAGCGTAGAGCGAAACCAAATCCCTAATTTAGCGCATATTGAACTAAGTTGACCCAACACCCAAGGCGTGTTGGGCCCATTAGAAGCCCATCTTGTGTCGATTTGACTCATTGGTCAATAAAAGACAATCATGTTTATGTGTTTAAATTTGAAGGATGTATACGTCATTTGACAAAACATTGTCTCTTGGGGTTGAGAGTTTAATAGTTTGTTCGAGTTGAAGAAACATCAAGTCACTATTTCATCCAAAAGCGTGGACATTCAGAGATGACAAGAAATCAAAAAGAAGAATCGTCCATGGAAGCATAGTTTAGGATTGTACCCCTGCGTGGGATTGATCATTTGTATCCCTTTTCCCTATTATGTATCCCCTTTCAATTTTATTCGTAAAATTTGTATAAATTTGGGTTTCGAGGCAATGCAATGTTTCTAACGACGTTATACATCCTTCGAATCGTTAGGCCTACCCTTGGCATAAAAAAGGTTACATATATGTTTAGAATGCACAATAACTGTTTATGTGTTATAACTGCTTATGTGAATATGTTGCTTTATTTGGAGATATTCTATGCTCACTCCTCTTCAAATTGTTTTTAGAACCCCTAAGCATAAATATCAAGTCATTATCGAAAGTGCGTCCAAATACCCTTCGAGTCTTTAGTTTCCCTAAAAAAAATCAAACTTCATCTTTCAACTCTTTACTTTCTCATCTCAGAAAAAAGGTTAAACATCTATTTCAACTTGAAAAGAGATTCAAACAGGTCGAACTACGTAGGACCTGAATTCTCCTCCGTGAAATACGTAGGCAGTCTTTCAAGACTCGGTCCCCATTTTTGAGAATTTTTTTTTTCAACCCTTGCGAGAAGATTAGAATTCCATCTCCTCGAAAATCAAAAGTATAAAAGGACCTCAGCTCCATAAAAGTTGACTTCTCTGATTCACTTATCCCAAAATCAAATAGAAAAATTCATATCTTTAGGCATTTTCCTATTTCTGTGGGCTAGTTTATCTTCAAGTAAAACAATTTCTATGTGTTTGCAGTCATGTGTGTGATATTTTGTATTATTTATCATCTACACAAACTAACACATTTGTCTTTTGAGTTATTTTTCCTTTTCAGGTACTCAAAACTGATCTGTGTTGAGAAAATGGCAGAACATCCATACTTCATGAGGTCTAAAGATCCCAAAGATTCCTTCTCTGACCAAAATTTGTCAAAAGGCAAAGAAAAAATGGTTGAAAATGTTGAGGACACTAACTTGACCAAAATCACTGTGAACGACCCTATCATCGCTGAACAGAACAAGTTGATTGCACAATTGTTCCAACAAATTACTGAAATGAGGGCTGAAATGGATAAGACTCAAGATTTGACAAATCTGGCTATCATTGTCAACACTCCTACTCCAAACAACGAAAGGCCTCCACTCTATTTTCCTACTCCAAATCCAACATTTGAACATATTCCAAACAACTCAACTACCGCTACAAAACCTCCCATCATCGACCCAACCATTCCTAGCCCGCATCATGCTAGCTCCTCACACCAAAAATCACCTACTCCTCAAAATCCAAAATTTTCTCCCATCCAGCAAATTCCTACTCAAATTGTTCAAAACTCACCTGCTACTCAACCCATACCTCTAAAAACCGCTTGTCATATTTCAACATCGTCAGAATCATACCCTCCATTTACCACACACTCTGAACTAGATAATTATGAGAAGAAGGACAAGGAGTGGAAGGTCATAAAAGGAAAGAATGATCAAAACATCAGCGAGGAAGTTTTGAATGCAATGAAGAACTTTCAATACACCCCAGACATTGTGGGGTTGAATTATGAAAATTTGTGCATTCATCCACATTTGGAGCTCCCAGAAGGTTTTAAAGTACCAAAATTTGACACTTTTAGTGGAGTTGAAAATCCTTTTGCTCATTTGAGGGCTTATTGCAACCAATTTGTGGGAGTTGGAAAAGATGAAACTTTGTTAATGCGACTCTTTAGTCGAAGCATGAAAGGAGAAGCTTTTGAATGGTTTATTTCTCAAGAAATGAAACAATGGCCAAGTTGGAACGCTTTCGCTAAAGACTTCATTGAAAGTACTGGTTACAATGCAAACTTAATTCCCGATAGATACTCTTTGGAGAGAATCAAACAAAAGTCTTGTGAAAGCTATCGAGAATATGCCTACCGTTGGAGAAGAGAGGCTACAAGGGTTAGGCCTCCCATGACCGAGAAAGAAATTATTGAAGTATTCGTGCACATTTAAGAGCCAGAGTACTACAATAGGATGGTTCTCATTTCAGAAAGGGAGTTCAGTGAGATAGTCAAAATTGGTGAAGCTATTGAAGATGATCTCAAGACAGGAAAAATTACATGAATGGCTTCCCAAGATGAATCCTCAAGACCTTTGAGGAGGAAAAGTGAGGATGTTTCCTCCATCTCATTTGAATCGAGCCAAAAATCAAAGAGACATGCTGGTCACAATGTTAAAAAGCCTTTACCATTCAAAACCTACCATTTAGCTCCGCAGAATCATTACCCCGTCTCTTATGTCCAATCAAATTACCAAGCTCCACCACCAAATTATCCAAATTACCAAACTCTACCGCCTAATTATCCAAATTACCAAGCTCCACCACAAAATTATCAAAATTACCCAGCTCCTCTGTCATTTTACCCAATTGTTCAACCAAATTACCAAGTCACTTTGCCAAATTACCCAAATGCTTCTCATAGCTATCAAACTCCACAATACCCAAATGTCCAAATACCGTCTCATACTCGCCAAAATCCCCCATTTTATCATCAAGTACCTCTACCTCCACGAAATAATTACAATCTTCCTCGTACAAAACTTGAGAAGAAACCACCTCGAGTCTTTACTCTTTTGGTTGAAAGTCGGACTCGGCTTTTTGAGAGATTGAAAGCAGCCGGTCTGATACAAACAATTGATCCAAAAAATGTCAATGTCAATTCCAGACATTACAGGGTCGATGTTCATTGTGCTTACCATTCAGGAGATGCTGGACATGCCACTGAGGATTGTATCAACTTGAAGCATAAAATTCAAGACTTGATTGATCAAAATGTTGTCACTCTCCAAACTGTGGCTCCCAACACCAATAGTGATTCACTACCAAATCGTGAAGGGTTAACCATTAACATGATTGAGGTCGATGAAGATTGGTGTGTGGATAAAGCTATAATCCCGACCAATCCAGACAATCTTGAGAAAGTTGTAGATTCCTTGAGCATAGTTGAGAAATCCAAATATATGGTCATGGCACCACATCAAACTTTTGCTTTAGTGCCAAAAGATGATTAGAATAGGAAGGAGGTTAATGATGTATCACCAAAACATTTGCCTCATTTGTATCGGCCTTTTCTGGTAGAGGAATATGCCAATAATGACAGTCTTGGAGAAGGAATTAGGGATCTTTTTGAAGAAGGTGACATTGTGCTGGAGGAATTGATCGAGACATCAAGCATACGAGACGCTAAGCCAATGGAGCAAGTTCTTAATTGGACTTCCACTCCACTCTTGATCCCTCGCTCATCTTGATAGACACAGATGAATTTTATGCCATTTTAAAATTGGTGGTAGTCCGAATGAGGCCCGGAACCCACCTTTCATGTCATTTTGCTTAATTAAGTTTTAATTTCCCTCGTAATATTTTGAAAAAGAGCAAATGGCCCATGATCTGGGTCGAAGTTTAAATTTTCTTATTTTTAATGAAGGCCTCTTCTATTGCGAAAATTTATTCCACTTGCTTTAATCTAACAATCTTTGTGTTTGTTTTAGTAAAAATAATTTTAAATCTGTCAATATTGTGTCATGCCACAAGCTGAATGAACAGATGAGATAGACGACGATGTGTTCTAAGAGTATGATGCGAAGATCATGATATATGAATACATTGCCAAAGAATTGAAACAACTCGAGAATTTGGATAAGTCATATCTAGATGACAATCTAGAAAAGGATGATTGTGTCAAAAAGGCTAGAATCAGGGTCCATCTGATAGAAGCTTGGAAAAGAGAACTTATCAATTTGTGTAGAAAATACATCGATATATTTTGTCTTATGACATGCCAGGGTTGAGCATAGACATTCATCTAAATTGGCCAATCGACTCAGATGCTATCAAGAGCTATAAGAGTTAAAGATTTAGAGTTACTTTTATGTATTTCCCTGTAATCACATCATTTGCTTATAATCATCTTATGTTTTGAGAATTAGGAAATATCTTTTGTAACGAACTACGTCTGACCTGAATTCTCAAGAATGAGATACGTAGGCAGCCTATGTCGGCCTCGGTCATTTTCTTATCAAAATTTCATATTTTTGTTAATCCTCGAGGGGGAACTACGTTTGACCTGATTCCTGCCTCAACGGGATACGTAGGCGCCACAAGGGTTCGGTCATATCTCTCGTAAGATTTCTATTTTCCTTTACAATAGAAACCAGGATAGAATTATTGAGAGGGACTAAAAAATTCTCAAGAATAGGCTAAAAATACTCAAGAAGATGATCTCTCCGACAGGTCAAGACTTAAGATACATTGTGAGTTGCAACAGGGACAAAATTTTTGAGGGGGTCTCAAACATTCTACAAGTCATAGATCAACAATTTGAGATGTGCTGAGACGTCTAATCAGGAATAATTTTTTGAGAGGGACTAAAAAATTCTCAAGAACAAGATCTCTAATAAGTCAAAACTTAAGATACATTTGTGAGCTGTAAATGGGACAGAATTTTTGAGGGGGTCTCAAAAATTCTACAAGTCAAATATCAAAAGTTTGAGATATGCTGAGACGTCTAATCGAGACAAATTTTTTAGAGGGACTCAAAAATTCTCAAGAAGAATATCTCTGACAAGTAAAGACTGAAGTCACATTGAGAATTGCAACTGGATAGAATAGAAGATCTCAAAAATTCCATGAGACATCTATCGACAACTTAAGATATTCCAAGACATCTAACTGGGACAAAATTTTTGAGAATGGCCTCAAAAATTTCTTCAAGCATCACTAGAAGTTTGTACTTAATTTTGAACAGTTCAAGCATGATTAGAAGTTTAAAGCTAACTTCAAATTATCTCTGGCATCATTAATGTTCATAGTCAACTTCAGGAATTTTCGACACCATTGGATTTCAGAATCAACTGCAAAACTTCCCAATCATAATAGATTTCGGGAGGACCATGTTAGAAATACTCAAGCTTCAAGGATCTTTTGAATTCTCCACAACAAGCTATCGAACACATCAAAAGTTTGAACCAAGGACGTTCATTTAAGCTATGCATGACATGACATTTGATAGTGACTTTTTTCAAATTGATTCTTGAAAAGTTCTTTTTCCTTAAAGATTTTTTAATATGTCAAATGTTTTGTATAATTTCATCTTATGTCTATCGAGAATCAAGAGATCAGAGTGATCAACTGAAGATAGCAAGATAATGAGCAGGCAATTAAAGAAATCAGCACAGATCAGTTTGTTTTAAAAACTAACAATTTTTCTGTGGATGTATGTCTATAAAATTGCCTCAAGATCATCATATTCCTCCATTCAACGAATATGGAGAAGTCAAAAAGGCGAGCAACCCCCCGAAATTGACAACTTTTCTTTGGATGCAGGAAAGTCATTGAAGTTTTTAGAAGAAAAAGAAACAGTTCAGAATACGAACAACAACACCTCGTTCAAATCTCCAACAAAGCATGAGTCGCAATAGGAACAAGTGAAAGCATCACTCTCAACATGTACAAGCATCTTCAATGACATCAAATTACATTTCTCAGCATCAGGAATGTTTGAAAATATTCACAAATCCTGTCGATATCAGACGTGGTAATGTGAACCACCCAGAGGGACATCAGTTTTACCACCCCAAGGGACATTTATGCAGTATTATCAAATGATATAATACCACCAACTA
The DNA here is from genome assembly GCA_029582725.1 of Solanum chiquidenum. Classification (NCBI taxonomy): domain Eukaryota; kingdom Viridiplantae; phylum Streptophyta; class Magnoliopsida; order Solanales; family Solanaceae; genus Solanum; species Solanum chiquidenum. The sequence continues at coordinate 841 of JAJOOS010014825.1, read as the reverse complement.
GATGAACAACATCTTCAAATGCCAAGAGGGTCATCATATTCAAACCGCTGAGAGGGCCATCATTTACAAACGTCGAGAGGGCCATCATATTCAGAACGCCGAGAGGGCCATTACATATTTAAATTGCCGAGAGGGTCATTACATATTTAAATTGCCGAGAAGGCCATCATATACAATGCCAAGAGGGCCATTACATATTCAAACGTCAAGAGGGCCATTGAATCTTCCAACGCCGAGAGGGCCATCATCTTCAAATGCCAAGAGGGCCATCATATTCAAACCGCCGAGAGGGCCATCATCTACAAACGCCGAGAGAGCCATTACATATTCAAGCTGCGGGAGGGCCATCATATTCAGAACGCCGAGCGGGCCATTACATATTTAAATTGCCGAGAGGGCCATTACATATTTAAATTGCCGAGAGGGCCATCATATACAATGCCAAGAGGGCCATTACATATTCAAACGCCAAGAGGGCCATTGAATCTTCCAACACCGAGAGGGCCATCATCTTCAAATGCCAAGAGGGCCATCATATTCAAACCGCCGAGAGGGCCATCATCTACAAACGCCGAGAGAGCCATTACATATTCAAGCTGCGGGAGGGCCATCATATTCAGAACGCCGAGCGGGCCATTACATATTTAAATTGCCGAGAGGGCCATTACATATTTAAATTGCCGAGAGGGCCATCATATACAATGCCAAGAGGGCCATTACATATTCAAACGCCAAGAGGGCCATTGAATCTTCCAACACCGAGAGGGCCATCATCTTCAAATGCCAAGAGGGCCATCATATTCAAACCGCCGAGAGGGCCATCATCTACAAACGCCGAGAG
>JAJOOS010014824.1:0-10022 GCA_029582725.1 Solanum chiquidenum | reverse complement strand
GGGGTTATCAATAATTATTGTTATCTGGAAGATAGCCTATGGAATGGAAGCATTAGTTCTCTATTGTTCTTTAATCAGAATGACTCTATATATCCAGATGAGATAAGTTTTCTACGAGAATTTTTTTTACAGCTAATGTCCAAACGAAAAGCTTCCAAACAACAACCAAGCCAGAGAGTTACCTTATGAGAAGGGGAAACTATCACTTTGTGGGGCACAGTTAGAAAATGGAGTAGAGTACAGAAGTAAAATATTATTAGGTTCCCTCAATTTCCTCATCCCCCTTTATGCACTTGACAATACTATATCTTATTTATTCAGGCAGTTCTTGAGAAGCAAAGTTATATGCTCATAGGCAGACATGACATTGAAAATCTGATGCGACGTGATCCAGCTAGTGCATGTTTACCCTGCTCAACTGGTGAGCTTAACACAGAAAATGGTGCTGCCAATGGTGAAAGTTCAGAGGTTGAAATGGAAATCAGTGATGCATTATTGAATTTGCGACCAATCAGACAGGTATCTTTTTGAGGTTTTTTTTTTTGGCGGGTGGGGTGGAGTGTCTATGGCTATGTAGACAATATCTAAAGAGGCTTAATATTTGTGTCAGGATGATCAGTATCATTAGAAATGCAATGTTTTAAATTCTAATTGTAAATGAATAAGAAGAGGAAGATGAATACTAATGTGAAAAGAGGTAGAATTATGACTTGGTGCATTACCACATAAATGAGATGAATCTGAAAATAATGGAGCGACTGATGATAGCATAGAATTGACATTGATTCAGCAAACTTGACAAGTGAAATATATCGTATATAATTTTCAGTGTCAAATATTTTGATATGCTAAGCTAGTTTCCATACATTTTTGCAGGAAAACTTGATTCGTGATGATAACAAGCTAATTTTACTGGCATCTTTAAGTGATTCATTGGAATATATTGCTGACTCAATTGAAAGGCAAGTTCTTAAATCTTTTTGCAGTATTTTTCTTTGTTTCAAATGTTTGCTTTAGTCGGAAGAACAGAGTTTATATGGGTTCTCACATAGTTCGCTAAAGCACTGCTGTGCAGATAAGCATTTTTGAGTAACTGACTCATAACAAGGATTGGCAAAAATATGTGTGTTCATTTAGTTATTGGGGCACTAAATTAGTCAGAGCACACAGTAGATGCCACATATTTACCTATCATTCGTCATTACCAATCATCAATTAACTAATGTTGGGTGTCTTACTTTGATACTCCTAACAGACGTCTCACGCTCACCTGCTTTCAAGTTTATTATAATATTTTTAACAATTTGGACCCATCATTTAAGAGTTTTAATACTTAGAACGTTCTAAATTTTAATTTGACCACATGTCTTCTATGGGAAACAAAAGGAAGGAGTTGTCTTACTGAAAGGAATAAAAAGGTTTCCTAGAGAAAAGGAGAAGGAAAAGTTGTTTTGAAAACACAGACACCTGGGACACATAAAATTTATGCATCTGCCTCCTCTCTACCTCACAAGCTCTTTCCTCTCCACATGGTGGTTGGCTAAATGTATCATTTGTTATTTAGGGGAAGCTTTGACGATTATTGTTTGTATATAATGAAATTTTTGGTACAACTGAACAGGTTCTATTTGAACTTTGAATACCTTTTTATGGCTTGTCAGCTTGTTTCTGATGCAAATTACAGGCTTGGGAAGATTTGCCATAGCACATCTAATCAGGTAGAAGATAATGGGGGGCAGAAAGCTCCAAAGCATTCTAGAACGAGCAGTATGCCTCCTAAGGATTTGTCATCTTTTGCTGAAGAATATAGGAAACTTGCAATTGATTGCCTCAAGGTTCTTCGTGTGGAGATGCAATTGGAGACTATTTTCCATCTGCAGGTTTGTGGGCATGAGTGGTGATTTTAATTAACTTTGTTGTAGAAGAGGGTAGTATTTATGACCAACAGTGTGAGCAACTCTTTTACAGGAAATGACGAGTAAGGAATTCCTGGATGATCAAGATGCAGAGGAGCCGGACGATTATATAATTTCAATAACTTCCCTGGTAAATTTTTCTGCAGTCTTTAGTGTATAATAACTTCTCCATCATTTTCTGGTAAAGATCTCTTTTCTCACCCTTACAAAGTCTCCTTATGGTAGTAACGATGTGTGGATGTTGTGATCTACCACATGATCTCTTTCTATCTTCTCCTTTTAGATTCAAACTTTTACTTTGTAGATGTGTTAAATTCAAATGCTGACTGTTCTCTTGAGAGGGTAGTATGATGATATCCTGTTTCATCTATTTTTATTTTTAAATCCCGACTTCATTCCAGGGTCTCATACCTCCTCAGTGCCCCATCTGTGATATTAATTCTAAAGAAATACTCCTTATGTTTCAATTTGTTTGTATGGGTTCGACTTGAAACGGAGTTTAAGAAAGTGAAGAGGACTTTTGAATGTTGTAGTCTTATGCTTAAGATATGTGGAATGTACCAAAATGCCCTTTAATCTTGTGGTTTAAACATGTGGAAAGTTATAATAAACGAGTTGCCTAAAAAGGAAAGAGGTAAGACAAGCAAACTGAAACGAAGGGAGTAGTAGAAAATTCACTTAGAAGATAAAAGTTTTATACAGTGCGAAAAAGTTCTACACACTTGAAGAGTAACTTAAGCTCTGGGGACCAGCTTATTTGGTGTGAGCTAAAAACATGAGTATATAAAAATGGTACTGCCATTTGACCAATTGACTAATAGTTTCCTTCTGCAATGGCCTATTGTGGTCTTTAAAACAAGTAAATGTCATTAAGAGATGTGAATAGCGTGGACTGCAGAGGAGTAAAATCATCCCACAATGTTTTGTTGTGTAGATTTGAGAAATCATTGAAGCCAGATGACAACACTTTCATTTTTGCTTTTAGCATATTACTCGTTCAGAATTAATTCATTGGTTTGCTTTCTTCCATTTGCTTCTTTTTTAGTTTGTTATCAACTGATTGAAGACTAGTGCCCATTACGATTTAGTTCTTCATTCTATTAGAACAGAGTTAAAGAACCAAATTACATATTGTTTTTCTCTGGTTTCTGTAATCCAGATAACACGCCGGGATGAGGAAATGGCACCCTTCATTGCAGGATCAAGGCGGAACTATATATTCGGTGGTATATGTAGTGTTGCTTCAAATGGATCAATCAAGGTCTGCATAGAGCGGTTCTGTTGATTAAATTCTGATATTCAATTGAATTTCCGACCACCTGCCATCTTATTCTTCTCTTTATCGCCTCCTAGGCTTTGGCTGATTTGAAATCTATCAACCTGTTTGGAGTTCAGCAAATATGCCGTAATTCCATTGCACTGGAACAGGTGGTGTCTCTTTCCTTGAAATCCTTACGGTGGTTCCATTTAGAGAGCTAAATTCAATTAGTTTGATCTCTAAATTAACATCTCAAGGGAACCAATCTGTCTACTCATTGATTCGATGCAATTTTCATTTTTTCTTTCTAGCTTGGATGCTTGCGTTGTTATTTTCTCACACAGCATAACTAATAGTTTCTTCGAAGTTGTTTAGGCTTTGGCTGCTATCCCCTCAATCGACGGTGAAGCTGTGCAATTGAGATTAGACCGTGTTAGAACGTACTATGAGCTGTTGAACATGCCCTTTGAGGTAATTAAGTCTGCAAGTTCACGACGTTGAACTTTCTGATGTTGTGCTTCTGGTTTTTAGTTGCAACATCTGTGTAATCATTGGGTTCCTTTTCTCAGGCCCTACTTGCATTTATCGCGGAGCATGAGAACCTGTTTTCATTTGCAGAGTAAGTATTTTTTATGTTAGTGCAGTTAATAGATGTGACAATTGGGCTACAAGTGATAATGAAAACAAACATTCAATGTCTTCTCTTCAGGTACTCTCATCTTCTGAAGGTTCAGGTTCCGGGTAGGGAAATTCCAGCTGATGCACATGATCGTGTAGCTGAAGTATTGCCCCGCTAATTCAAACTGAAGTACAGAACATTGCCTTTCATTGGGACTTGCTGGACAAGAGTGTTTGCAGATTGATTCTTTTTATGTTGCAGAGCTTTGTGAAGTGCAGGCATATGTATAGATGGTTGGAAGTAATTACATGGAAAAAGCTTAACCAGAATGTTCATGGTTTTGGTCAGGGCTGTTGGACTTATTGTTATTATTCTTTTTGTAGTCATATTCTTTAGTGTCCTGCATCATTTTTTGGCAACCTTTAATTTTCATCTTGTTCATATGAAGGGTTTTTCTTTAGTTTGGCTGAGAACTGAATCATTCTGTAAAATTCTGTATCGAGTAATAAAAGATCTTCACTTCAAACGCGGAATGTAAGTGGATCGTCAACACACTGACTAAGAAAAAGTACGCAGGTGATATGCCTCACCATCTGGAATGAAATATTTTCGGAATGAAAAAGTACGCAGATGTAGATCATAACTTATTGATTCATCCCAACACATTTGCTTTTGCTCCGATCTTGAACATATTGAAAGTTCACTAAGAAAACAATGCATTCTAAACTCTGCAAATCAAATGGAGTGTGAAAACTAGGCCTTGGATCCATAATGTTCAAATCCTAGATCAACGAATATTTCTTTTTTTCCATCGATATTGAGATGTTGATAAATTACAATGCATATGTATAAGAATGGCATATAAATTACAAAAACATTTATCATAAAGCATCTTAGTTACATTTTGTTGGGCTACTTACAGGATTGTTGTAAATACATTTTAGTAAAAGAGGCTACTTCATAATGCCCTATATTGGTGAAATGCTGCATTCACTATGCTCTTATTTGAGCTTGAAATGTAGAGCTCAACTTTAGTGTCTTCTTAGCCAAATTGCGAATATCCTCTCGTGAAGATTCGTTTGATATTCGTACAATTTCATCCAATGCTCCACTGGACACGAAATCTCTAGCATTACCCTCTGCCATAGCCATAAGAAGATGCATCACTATTAATAGATATCTTTACTTTGATAGTATTATGAAGAATTTCATGTATAGATTTTTGAGGCAGGGGGCATTAGATCCCCAGAGTAGACTTGCCCTTGACAAGGCCAAGGTATATGACTACGCCAGAAGGTTTAGCTGTTTTTAGCTATATCATAAAAACTGTATATACATGTGCATAATACTCTAATAGGTTTCCTAAAATCACAAGAACATCTATAATAAGAAATAGGTTTGGACAAGTAGCTAACCATTTTGTGCCAAATGACAGAGAGCAAGTTCAATGTGGCGCCTAGTGGAAGAAGAAGCACTGTTAGAGTTGGTTGTCAACCATCTCAGTACACCATCTTCCATAAGAGTAGAGCGACCTTTCCTATGTCCTGGAAAAAGTAATACTAGTCAAGTTTTTGCTCACAGGAAAAACAGTAATTACATTCATGTCTGAACCACACAAACCTTGAATTGTTCCTCGCGATTCACACTTAGCAAAGTTAGCCAATCCTCTGGCAACCTGTGCAATGACTTCAATATTTCCAGATCTAGCCATTTCTAACAATGCTTTGACAGCTCCATCTTCCCTCAATGTAGCATGTAACTTTTCTGCCATGACATAGATCCTTATCAATGTTCAACATAAAAGAATAACCCATCCAGCTTCAGAGGATCAGTGAAACATAATGTTCCTTAAATTTTGTAAAATACAGAAGGCAATGTCAACATGGATTTGAAGAAGATAATGCATAGCTAACAATTCACTAGTCACTTCAACAATGCACATGAAAGTAGAAAGCATAGGAAACATAATGCAATCAATTGCCATCTTGTGTGCAGGAGTGACTACACATACTACAGCAGATAATGACCTAAACTTACCATTTCCACACAAATTTGCAATTGCTCCTGCTACCATTCGAAGAGTTTGGGCGTCTTCAGTTTTGACAGCTGTATTGGCTAAAAGTTGAGCACCTCCTTTACTTGATATTAATCCTTGATTCATTTCTGAACAGGTTAAAATTTGAAAAAAATCAGTAAAACGCAAGTGAAATTTGATCGATCAGGCCCTAAATAACAGATTCATGTGAAACGAGAAAGAAATTTCAGAGGGTTAAAACATCGAGCTGACTGGATAATAGCCAAACTTTGCTTTCCTCCAGAACATCATGGCGAGCTTAGATTACAGATGCAATTATTCTGATGTTTACACCTTTAATCTGAAAAATTATATTCATAATATGGATGATTATACAGTCTTTGTATAATCTTTATTTGTATATATAATATATGTTACCTATTTCAAAAAATCTGAAATATTATAAACAGATTGATGCACAATATTACTATCACTTGAACGTTCTACCATATATGCACAAGATTTCTAAAACTGAGAATGTAATGAAGAAAAGATTCACAAGTACCATTCATTGCCAAATTGGCAATAGCTCCAGAAGCCACTCTGAGTATAGTTGCATTTTGGGATGATTGTAGCAGCATGAGAAGTGCATCTAAACCACCTTCTTGCACAATCTTTTCCTGATTGCTGTCTGAAATAAGAAAAAAAAAGACTCAGATTTTTCCTCTGCGTATTATCTGTTGATTTCTTTTTTCATAACTGAAATGACAATAACTTGTTCATGTCAGTCTTGTGGAGTTGAATCAGATTATGGACCTAGTGGGAATGGAAGAGTACATAGAGATATAATGGTGGACTAAAAAATCTCTCATGCACCTCTCTTCAATCTCAATTCTGATTGATTAGCTTTCTCTTTTGCGCACAGTTCGCATAACAGATATGTTGAAATTAGAAGGTCTTGACGATTAAAAGCAAACAGATCTGACTGGTTTAAGAATGATCAATTAAGAAGCTAAGAGCCCAAGAAAGCAAAGCAAGAACAGATTTTCCTAAATTTCTCCAAGTAGCAAAAAGAAGAGATTTTTACTAGCCTATTCACAGTTGTCGCATAACATTAAGCACAAAACTCCTACCTAAAAACCAGAGAAGTGACCTAATGTCATTCACCTCAAATGCGCACATATCATTTAATATGTTTAAAGGTTTAGGAAAGATATTTTACTTTGCAACATAAACTTTATGCCTTAACTCTAATGTCATGGCTTTTTGCAAGTCCCAAGAGGTAATTCAGTTTATCTGGGTAGCCAAAGAACCATCATTTTCAGTTACCATTCCAAATAAAGATTTCTATCAAGCCATTCTGTTTAGTGCTATTGACAAACATACCATTGTTTTGACACTTAAATATCACTCAACAGTTAGTTATACAGACCTTCAGCTGCAAGATTGGCTACCACCTTCACAGCATGAATCTGGACGTCCAAATCAACTGAGGACAACAAAGAGATTATCTTCTGGACACCAACTGAATTGCAAAGTCATTAAACCTAGTTAATTTATAGAATCCAAAAGATAAATTGAAAGAAATAGCTCTGATTAGGCTATTATATAACAAGACTGTGACCTGACTTAAGCGTTTGAAGAGTTTTACCTTCTTCAATTATCTTTGACATGGTGTTCTGATGGGCAAAAATCCTTTCTCTTGATTCAGTTGATCTGTGCATATTGAATGATCTACTGGGTGTATATTGCTTCATATATGACTTCTTCTCCTGTAAATATCAGATGTTAACTCTAATCCGGGTTATAGTAGACAAAAGAACCCCAAGACAGGACTTACCTCAAAGCCATCTTCACTCTCAGGCACAAGCTTCTTTATATTAAACAGCTCATTTTCAGCAGCTTTCCTTTGCTTTTCCTCAATTAGAAGTGTTTGCCTCACATTGTGAAGTTCGTCATGCAATTCTCTCTAAGGGATCATGTTGAGGAACCGAAGATTATTATAAGTAAATTTTCCACTAACATAAATTATGTTTTTTTGCTTATGAGTAGAATGCACATTTGTCCTATTTTTGCTGTTTTCTTTTTCACCTTTTCTTTTCTTTTGCAGGAGGGTTGGTAAGGAACATGGGTATGGCAAGATAATTTAAGTGGATCTAACATTAATGATAGCCTTAAGGGGACAAACGTTAAAGTGCTTTACATACCTTTTCTGATTGTAGAACCTGATATTCTGTTTTTAATGCTTGAAGTTCCTTCACAGTTGGCTCATACAGGTGATGCATTTCTTCCAATTTGGATCTAAGTGCGTCCGACTCTTTTTCCCTCTGAATCTACAATCAGGAAAAGCAATAATATTGAAGTTTGCTTTTAGTTACAGTAGTAACTTTTAGCAAAATAAGTTATTTAGTTTGAATAAATTTGAAATTTGAATTTTAGTTAGGTTGTTTTAGTTGTTGAGATATTTTAGGATTTTTAAATTTTAAATTATACAGATTATGTGTTTTATGTTGGCTATTTAAAGCCTCTTAATGCTTAATAAAATTATTGAAAGCTATTGAAAGCCATTTCAATCGATTGAGAGACATTTTCAATCATTTTGTGTTGCCCTTCTACACAATACTATATCATGGAGGGTATTTTTTAAGATCGAAATCAAATGTTGAAAATATAATCAAATAATAAAAGTGTGCTCTCTCTAACAGCTTAAGCTTTTAGATGAGATGGTCACACACTTCAACATGGTATCAGAGCAGGCAAAGGTCCTGAGATCGAATCTCACCTCCACCCAAATCAAAGAGAATTTCCACGTGCTTGACCCATGAAAAAAAATTAGGTTCGCACGTGAGGGGGTGTGTTGAAAATATAATCAAATAATAAAAGTGTGCTCTCTCTAACAGCTTAAGCTTTTAGATGAGATGGTCACACACTTCAACAAATAACAATTGAGGCTGAAAAGAACTTTAACCTAGAAGATTAAAGCCAAAACTGTTACAACAACAACTACTCCTCAGCGTCACCTATATGAATTGTCACTAACCATATTCCCCATTTAAAGTCATCTCAAGCCAACACTATACAAAATAAAAATAAAATGAAAGTTCAAGTAGTTCTCCTATATTTCCTATTGACATAAGAATCTCTAATAGGGCTAAAAACCTCCTAGAAAGCATGTCATCCATACTCTAATTGCCATGCCCGGGGGTGTTAGTGTTCCACATTAATGGAAGGATTTGTTGTTTTGTCTCCTTATATGGTCTTGGACAATCCTTACGTCATGAACTAGATTTTGTGGTTTAGTTAATCCCAAGGTCCATTTCTTTACAAACACCATTACTCTCATCTACAAAGTGGAGCATCTAAAAGTCGACGTAAGACATGATCAAACCATCTCAAGCGACCTTCTCTCATCTTATCCTCACTCTATGTTACTTGCATCAAGCTTATTTTTAATCTTGTCTAGATTGTATGGTTGCACATCCATCTTAGCATTTGCATCTTTGGGATGCTCATCTTGTGGACGTGTTGTACTTACTACTTTAGAAGCCCAACATTCGCTCTCATGTAAATTAATCGTCATATAACTATTTCATACAACTTACCTTTTACTTTGTTAGGTATCATTCTGTCACATAACACCACGGCAACTCTTCTCTGTTTCAACCATTCGACTTTGGTTCTATGTATAGCATCTTTATCTATCATTCCATTCTCCTAGTACAATGGGCCTAGATATCTGAATTGTTTGCATTTAGGCACCACAATCCCATCTAATTTCACCTCAACTTCACTATCCGTATGCTGTCAAAACTCATAGTGCATATATTCACTCTTAGTTCTACTTATCCTAAAACGTTGGACCTCATCTAGCATTGTGTTGGCTAGCTCATCCATAACTGGGGTAAATAAGTAGTCAATGCCGATCCTTGGTGTAAGCCCACAGTTACAGTTAACTCCTACTACTGTTTGTACGCTAGTGAAAGTTCCTTCATACATGGCCTTTATGACATCTATATATTTAACATGAATTCCTTGCTTCTCCAACACCCACCAAAGGATCTTTCTTGGTATTTTATCATATGCCTTCTCTAGGTCAATGAACATCATGTGTATAACATTCTTCCTCTCCAAATAAATTTCCATCTATCTTCTTAGGAAGAAAAAAGCTTCCACTGTAAATGTATCGGGCATAAATCCAAACAGAAGACTGATAAA
>JAJOOS010014822.1:0-14175 GCA_029582725.1 Solanum chiquidenum | reverse complement strand
TAAATTAACGAGTATATAAACACTCATGCTACTATATGTCTAGCCTAGACCCAAAACTCACCCAATTCTATAATCAATTTCCTCAAATTCAAGCCCAAGGGTAAATCTTATTCCTCAATTTAGCATAACTTTAATGTAATTCATATAATATACTACACCTTATATTTGATTACCTATATAACAAAGTAAATAATTAATGTTAAACCTAGTTGATTAGCAAACCATGGCGTACTGCAAAATGAATGGCAGAACTAACATCTTTCTAATGGTTTAAAACTATAAGCATTACTCAACCTAATAATCAGCCATAATTAGGCATAAGGACCAATAAGAGTCGTTACTCTTAAGTTTCAGAACACCACCGCAGTAAGACAAATTGGAACCTTAACATTGCAATTCTAATTCCATCTTTCTTTCTCAATTCCAATTCTTTACAACATGAATGGTTGGCCTAACTTTTCTCTAATCATTCATCTAACATCAATACTATACATGTAATTTGCCAACTATATTTTCTACGGAAACCCAATTGAATTGCAATACGGGAGAAATCACATACATGATAAGTTCCAATAGCATCTACCATTCCCTAATCAATAAAGCATATGCATCCCATTAATATAACTACGAAAAGTTAAAGTAAAAGGTCACCTGAAATCACTTCTTGAATTTGCTTTGACAATCGTGCGGCTCCTTTCTATTTTTCCTCCATTCTACAGATCAGTTATCACCCTAATTGTATATCTTAAAATTATAAAAGTGGTAAAAGTGACCTCCTATTAGTTTTAATTCTATCTTCTTTAACCACCAACTAAATTAATTACTAAAACTATCCCACTAATTTCATAATTGTAGTTATGAATAGTCCAAAATACCCATTTAAAATCTCTCGGAAATAATTTTATGAAATAAAAAGTTCTAGTACTCAAAACGACCAAAAGGGTCGTTACAAGTGGCATTAGATTTTCCATTCAGTGACTATTTATTGTTGCAAAAATATTTAGCCAGTTGAGTGCATTTAGAGTCGCTAAAGCTTTTAACGGCATTTATATAAAGTGTTGGTTATAAATACTCATATTTATTATTGCACCCAAATATAATATAGTGGCAATTATATTATTGCTGCAAAAACCTTTTTTGTTGGAGTGGACTGTCTGTCATTCTGTTAAGTAGTTCTGCCCTTTTAACAAATAAGAATGATGAAAGAGGTTCTCCTTGCCTAAGCCCTCTTAAAGGGTTACTAATTCTGCCTTAATAAGGCACAACATGAATGGTAATCATATGAAGGGTTATGAGTAGCAGTACAAATGGTTGCTAGTATTGTCATAACGAGGCACAAAAGATTTGGTGGTCATATAAAGGGCTACAAGTAACCTTTTGCCACAACTGGGCATAAGAAAAGTCCAGTCGACTGAAACAACTTACAAGAATGAACTAATGAACTAAATTATAAGTTTTGGTGATTTTTTTTTTCTACTTTACTAATCATGTACTATATATTATGACTTGTTTCCTCTCTTAACCCTTCGTATTAAAGTGTAAAGATATGGCACATTAGTCTAACTCAACCCCAAAAGCTAGCTAATGAGGGGAAGATTGTTCAAGTCCATATAAGCAGATTGTCATTCTCCAACTAATGTGAGAGTTTTACCCACTCTAACACCCCCTTTCACGCCCAGGCCCAACTGGAGCGTGAACCGGGAGCCCAAACATGGATAGATCTGGCTCTAATACCATGTAAAAATATGATACCTGGGCCTAACTCAATCCCAAAAACTAGCTCATGAAGGGAGATTGTCCAGCTCCATATAAGCAGCCTGTCTGAGTTCACATGTAAATTTCAGCTAGCTAAGATAGCGCTCACTTAATAGGTAGTAAGAGTTGAGTGTCAATCATGTCCCACCCTAGTTTGGGGCATTTCTCATGTATGTATTATGTATGCAAACTTGTGTTTTAGACAAACTTGAATTAGCAATAATTGTATTTTCCACATATTAGGAAAAGTGCAACGTTTACCATTTAATTTAGTCGATCATCGTAGTTCTCGTCAACTGGAGTACATTGTTTATTCTGATGTTTGGCAATCGTTTCCTATTTTTATCAAATTTAGGATACCAATGTTATGCTTTTTTTCCCCGAAAATGAATTCTCTAAATTTATGTGAGTTTATCCCATAAAAAATAAGTCACGGTGTTTTTCTACATTTTTGTGCATTTCAAAAGCAATTTGAAAACACTTTCAACAATAATAAGAAAACTTTTAAAGAGAAGAAGGTGGTGAATTTGTCGAGGTGTTGTGTGACAATGTTGGAATATTATAATATCACCTATATTTATTTAAACTACAATTTTTTGCTCAAACAATTTTATGATAGGGTGCATTCTTGATATAGTGAAGAATTGATCCACTCACAAAATTTAAATTTTCAGTAAGAAAAAAAAAGTAACAAGTGAAATTTATGTCAAAATCCAACTAATTTTTTTAAAAACATTTGTATCTTCAACATCACGTACTCGTATTATTCAATGTGAACTCAAATATAATTCAACTTGTCGTGCAGGAAGTGGTATTGCTAGAATTCATTGATTGGACTTTATTTATCAGTAGAGAGCTCTCTTTAAATAATAAAATTTATAAGGTAATTTATTTAACAACCATGAGTGCAAATTAATTATTCTGTCTCAATTTATGTAATGTGTATAGTATCGAATTTATGAAATATGAAAAGAATTTTTAATGTTTCAAAACTACCCCTAAAATAAATACATTTTTAAATAGAAGAGTACATATTTTTGGACTTTTTGCCAAATAATATTGATAGGGTGATTAAACATTTGTCAAATACAAAAATATGTCATTCTTTTTTAAACCGACTAATGAAAGTGTGTCACATAAATTTGGAAAAGAGAAAGTAGTACAAGTAATAATTATGATGATAAATAAACAATACTCCCTCTATTTCATATTAATTGAATTTGTGAGTCCATGCACACCTATTAAGAAAACCATTCAAGGACATACTTTATATCATAATTTCCACTATTGTCCTTTGTAAAATATAACTTTGTAACTAATGCAATTCATCTCCTAGAAAATATAAAACTTCAATAATGAAAGGACAAATATGCAAAAAAATTCAAACATCCCTCTTGATCTTTGAACAATTCAATTATTTTGAACAGTAAAAAAGCCTCAAAAATTCAATTAATATGGAATAGAGGGAGTAACATGGATAATTTATAATAAATATAATAAAGTTACGTAAATTGTTCTTTTAAGAAAACCTCTAAATGCTACTATCTCTTTACAAACAACTCAAATTTGGCACTCACAATATTTGGTCACCCCGTTTGGAAAGTTGTTCTTACATTTTAAATTTATATATATATATAAAAATGACTAGATTCTTAATTAATGACTCTTTTGGATAGATTTAATTAGTCTCATGATGTCATTTGAGCAACAAAATCATTTTTATACCATATTCTTGAGAAATGCAAGATTTTCAAAAAATATTAATTTATTAATATCACAGTTGACTGATATCTAATTATTTTCTTGAACTTTGACTATTACTTTTTGGTAAGAACAGTATGGTATCCATCTATTTCATATGTTCATGGATTTTTTTTTATATTGCTTACCATTTTTAGAGAATTTGTGAGACAGGAGACGCTTATCAAGTGAGTTTCTTTTTAATTTTCTCTCCACATCCTGCTCTTAATTAATAACATCCATTAATTGTGCATCAAAAGTTATTTTTATGAATATAATTTGTCTTATTTTCACGATTACAAAACACATAATTTTTATGGATGGTTAAACTATTTCTATGTCAAATTTTATTTATTTTACATTCATGAATTTTTCTTATGTTGCTTACTATTTTTTTTAGAGAATTGAAGAAAATAGAAAAGAAGGCACGTATGCTACAACATGCATTGCTCTGTATGAAATACACAATGTTGATAGAAAGGAGGAGTATATCTACTTGTTTAACTTTTGATGAAGAAAAACTAAGGAGGTTGACCAATAAGTTGAAGAGGTTAGTTTTCATCTCATCATATATATTAAAGTTAACAATATGTATAATGGATATACTATATATGATAAACATGTTTTTGTTTGTTTGTTTGTTTTGTAGAATGAAGAGTTGTTAAATGCTATCGAATATACAAAAATAATGATTGATGAAGAGTAAAGTTGCCCAAGAAGCTTTTAATGAGATTGCAATGTTACCATCTTAGTTTTAAATTAAAAATAAAATAGTTATAGCCTCTCACTCTCTTTTGGAGGAGCAGCTTTACTTATGAATTGGCTGAAATTATTTTGATATTCTAGTGCTATTTCAATACTTATTTCCAAATTTATTTGTTATCATGTTTATCCTATTTTGTTTTGTTGAATCTACTATAATATTTCATGAGAAATTAAATAAACAAACATAGGTAAATATATTCTAACTAATTTTACACCTAAACCAAATGGATTACGAATTAAAAAGTTATCATCAATTTTCACATTTAATGGTATAATTTTTTTTCCCATTCTTACACACCTTGCAAAACTCAGTAAAATACAAGTATTTGTGCAATAGCACCAAACTCTATATTTTTTATTTGGACTATAAATTCTTATGTCAGAAATGACAAAATTTCAAATTATCGTGCAGGAAGTGGTATTGCTTGAATTCATATATTGGACATTATTTATCGATAGAAAGCTATCTCTAAATAATAAATTTTATAAGCTAATTTATTTAATAATCGCGCGTGCAAATTAATTACTTTCGCTTAATTTATGTGATGTATTTAGCACAAGATTTATGAAATATGAAAATATTTTTCAATGTTTCAAAATTACCCTTAAAATAAATATATTTTTAAATAGAAGAGTACACATTTATGGACGTTTTGCCAAATAATATTGGTAGGGTCAATAAACATTTGTCAAACATGAAAATATGTCATTCTTTTTTTAACTAACTAATGAAAAGTGTCACATAAATTGAAATAGAGAAAGTAGTACAAGTAATAATTACAATGACAAATAAACAATACTCTCTCTATTCCAAATTAACTAAATTTGTGAGTCAATGCACACATATTAAAAAAATCATTCAAGGACATACTTTATATCATCATTTTCATTATTGTCTTTTGTAAAATCATAAATATAACTTTGTAAGTAGTGCAATTCATCTCCTAAAAAATATAAAACTTCAAAAATGAAAGAAGAAATATGGAATAAAGTTCAAACATCCCTCTTGAGTTTGGAACAATTAAATTATTTTGAGCAATGAAAAAAGCCTCAAAAATTCAGTTAATATGAAATAGAAAGGATATTATAGATAATTTATAGTATATATAATAAAGTTACATGAATTACTCTTTTAAGAAAATCTCTAAATTCTACTATCTCTTTACAAACAACTCAAATTTGGCACTCACAATATTTGGAAAGTAGTTGTTACATTTTAAATTTATTTCTAAATATATATATATATATTTATTTATATATATACCTAGATTATTGATTAACGGCTCTTTCGATTAGATTTAATTAGTTTGAGCAACAAAATCATTATTTTACCATATTTTTGAGATACGCAAAATTTTCAAAATTCATTGATTTATTAATTTCACAGTTGACTAATATCTTATCATTCTCTTGAACTTGACTATTACTTTTGGTAAGAACATTATGAAATTCATCTATTTAAAAGGCTTTCTCCTCTTATGAGAACCAAGTCATATGAAAAATAAGAATAATAACACCATCTTTATTCTTATTTTCCTCTTTTGTTTCAATGGCTTCTTCAAGAAGGGGTTTTAGTTCACAACAGGAACTTTTCATCAAGTGAGTTTGTTTTTTACATTATTAGTGTATATAAGTTACTCTTATTTATTTCATATGTTCATGATTTTTTTTATATTGCTTACAATTTTTATAGAATTTGAGAGACAAAAGGCACTTATCAAGTGAGTTTATTTTTGTTTTCACTCCCCATCATGCTCTTAACTAATAACATCCATCATCAATTGTGCATCAAAAATTATTTTTATGTATATATTATAAAATATAATTTGTCTTATTTTCACGATCACAAAACACATATTTTTTATGAATGGTTAAACTATTTCTATGTCAAATTTTATTTATTTATCATTCTTCATGAATTTTTCTTATGTTGATTACTATTTTTTTTTAGAGAATTGAAGGAAATAGAAAAGAAGGCACTTATGCTACAACATGCATTGCTCTTTATGAAATACACATTGTTGATTGAAAGGAGGAGTATATCTACTTGCTTAACTTTTGATGAAGAAAAACTATTTAAGGAGGTTGACCAACTGGTTGAAGAGGTTAGTTTTCATCTCATCATATATATTAAAGTTAACAATATGTATAACATATATCCTATATATGATAATAAACACGTTTTCTTTGTTTTTTTTTTGTTTTTTTTGTAGAGCGAAGAGTTGCTAAATGCTATCGAATATATAAAAATAATGATTGATGAAGAGTAAAGCTGCCCTAGAAGCTTGATTCCAATGTTATCATCTTAGTATGAAATTAATAATAAAATAGTTATAGCCTCTTACTCTCGTTTGAAGGAGCAACTTTACTTATGAATTGCTTAAAATTATATATTTTGATATTCTAGTTCTATTTCAATACTTATTTTCAAATTTAATTGTTATCATGTTTATCTTATTTTGTTTTGTTGAATCTGCTATAATATTTTATGAGAAATTAAATAAACCAACATGGTAAAGACATTCTAAATAATTTTACCACCAAACCAGATCGATTACGAATTAAAAAGTTATCATTAATTATGACATTATATTTAATGGTATAAACTTTTTTCCATTTTTGGTTCCATGCACCTTGCAAAATTCAGTAAAATATTATTTGTGCAATAGCACCAAACTCAATATTTTTTTATTGGGAGTATAATATTTTATGGAAGAAATGACAAAAATTTCAACAACAATTAAATTTTAACTCAAAACCTTAAAAGTCTGATAAGTTCAGTACTAAAAATATTAAAGATTAATCGAACTTATCAAATTAAAATCATAAATCTGTCACTAGTTGTACTCTTGAGCAGATTTGATCATTTTAGTTTGATTAAAATAAGCACTTTTAATCTCCTTCACAAATTTAACAAACTATACCCTCAACCTTCAGCCCCTTCCTCTTAAGTTTTTTTATTTTATTTTATTTCAAACCCTCTTTTTAGTGACTCCAAACCATATTGGAGAACCATTATGAAATGAGCAACGACAGTATGTACTATTTCTCTAAGCACATGGGCGTCAATTTTCATTATATCCGCATATGAATAATTTAAAATAAATTTTAAAAAAAGTCACACAAACTATTCTTTTGATAATTAATTTTTTTTTTTAATTCTAAATGTTATTTTCTCTTTACAAACAATTTGTTAAATTGGCGTTCACAGTATTTGATTATCCCCCATAGAATTCCATGATTTGTTAATAACTCATGGACATGAGAGTTAAAGAACTCAGTTTCGTTTTCTAAGACACCTCACATTTTTTTCAAACCGAGTTTGTACCATGTTTAGACACTTTTTCAAGACAACAAGAGTGTCAGACTTGGTGTGCATTAAGAAGATCCAGGTATAATTGGACATATCATCTACTAAAGTGAGAAAGTATCTTTTATTATCATGATTAGGAACCCTCTAGGGTCCCCACACATCACCATGAACAATAGGAAAAATAGAAGTAGAAGTAGAAGAGTTAGATGGAAATGGCAATCTGGTCTGTTTAGCAATGGGACAAACAATACATTTATGATTCATATCTTGTACAATAGGTAGACATTCTATATTACTTAGATTCTTAAGAGGAGCATGTCTAAATCTCATATGCTAAAAACTAGTTACAGAACAAGACTGACAGGTAGTGGAAATCAAAGGAGTAAAATTGATAGAACTAGGAATGCTAGGGAATTGCTAGAAACTGGTACTTTTTGTTGGAGATTGAGAGTTGTTTGTAGCATATATAAACCTTGATTTTCTTTACAACTATCCAGGACGTTCCCACTAAAGAGATCCTGAAAGATACATAAGTTAGGAAAAAATAACACAGCACATCTCAATTGCTTTGTTAATTGTGAAATAGAAGAAGGTTGTACTTGAATTCAGGGATAAATAGAACATCATTTACTATTTTATCCCCTAGAGAGTCACCAACATGACTGATAAAGACTTGACTCCTGTGGGCAAATTTACTTTTAAATGACCTTGATCACTAAGATCTTGATGTTGATTCAATAGACTGAGATTATGAACCATATGGTTTGGAGCACTTGTGTCAACAATCCAGTTATGGTTCACCACATCAGACATGAGTGCAATGGTACCTGAGGTACTAGTTGCTGCAACATTTGTCATAGTTTCCACTTCCTTGCCCTTGCTCAACATTTGAAGAATCGAAGTTATTGCTCAGGTGTAAACAATGACACGCCCTGTGTACTTGCTGGAGGAATGGTAGATAGTGAAGTAAGAGATATAGTGTTAGAATTTACAGAAGAGTAATAGACTCCAGCCTCAGTAGAGTGAATTCCACCAGTAGTTAGCACCATTGGAATGAGATGCACCTTCTTTCCTCCTAGGGTAGCCATGGAGTTTGTAACATTGATCCTTAGTATGGCCTTTGAAGTTACAATACTCACACACCTGAGTATCTTTGTCTGAAACCACAACTATTGTTATTACCTGTAACAACCTGATTCCGTCATTACGAAAAATACAATGGAGAAAGATTTGGGGTCAGTAAACTTTTGGTAGTAACTTGGAACTTCTTAACCTAGTCCAGATTTGGACGAAATTGGAATCAGTAAAGTCTAGGGAAATCTGGTAACAACTGGATGATTTAATTATGATTTAGATTAAATTAATAGATAGCTAAGATGTTAAGGAACCCGTACAACTTTATGGAATGGAATTCGGGCGAGTAGAACTCCCCAAATTGATCTTAGCGTGAACGGTTATTTTTTGAGTGTCATGGGATGAAGGTGTGTTGTGAAATGGGGTCTTGGAATTATTAAAATAGCTCACTGGTTCCGTGCAAGCCGCTGGGGTGAGATTTCTTCCGCTAGGGCGGGGCCGCTGTGGCGGGGTGAGGACCGCTGTGGCAGGTTCGATGCGACTTAAGGTCATAAATAAACCCCAAAAACATTTTATTCTGCACTTCTCGACTCTAAGAGCTAAGGAACGACTCCAGGGGCTTTCTTGACAGTTTTCCACCATTCTTGAGGCTAAAGGTAAGGTTTTCACCCCCCGAATCTGTTTTTCGATCTGTAGAATGTAAATTTGTGGGTAATTATTGTTAGGGAAGGGTTTTGATCTAAAACTAATGGTATAAAAATCCCTAAATTAGGTAGTAGGATCTTGGGTTTGGTCTAGGGTTATTGGGTTTATTATAATCTGGATAATTAGACCTTTGATCGTTGATCCTTGCGTATATTAATTGTTGTAGACCTAGAACTAGCAGAAAGAATTTGGAAAGGGAAGATTCAAGTGTCTTAGGGGATTCAATCTTAGATTCGAGGTAGGTGATGGTTGTGATTTCATGTTGGTGTGATATGTGTTTGTAATTGCTCATTATAATGCATGTATGTATGCGAATGTTGCATTATTGATCACCCTAATCGTAAATGAGGATAAATGAATAATTGTATGCCATGAATCACCTCTTATTGTATGATTGTCAGAATATACATTGTGATTGTGATTGTTGTTTGTTGATTGGATCGGTTGCCATGTTTTGACATAAATATTAGATCGATTACCACGTTCCATCATGAACATTGGATAGGTTGCCACATTCTGACATAAATATGGGATCGATTGCCATGTTTCGACATAAACATTGGATCGGATACTACGTTTCGGTATGCTAACAGTTTGGGTGTGGGTTCCATGAGAGGACCATTGAATTGGGTTCCGTGAGAGGACCATTGAATTGTGTTATGTATCTACTTGTGATGATTACGTTCATATCTAATGATGATTGATATTGGAAGACTGTATGCTGCTCTAAATTGATAAACAATGTGTATTATGAAGAATGTGGGATGCTACATTGATCCTGAAAAGGTGACTAATATTGTATATGCTCGTTATATTCCTGTTTTATAATGTTGTGGTTACTTGCATGTGTTTCACTTATTGGGATAGCCATGTGATCCTACCAGTACACTGTGGTTGTGTACTGATACTGCACTTGCTCTTTCTTTGTTGAGTACAGGGCATCTTCAGCTGGCTATTGATAGACTTCAGCCAGGTGACTAATGAGCGTGACCAGATTCAACGGTGAGCCAGTTCTTTTAGGCTTCCATGGATCTTTCTTGTTTAAGTCCACTATTTTCAGACTCAAACTGTTTCTTAAAGGTGTTGTTTTGTTTCGAGTTTGTACCCCTTGTTCTTAGACTTGTCGTTAGTAGAGTTTTCGTACAATGACTTTCAGGTTCTAGGGGTTGAATTTCCGCATTAATTGGTTAGTTATTTGGTAAAACCTTGGAGTGTATGGGGACTCCATTTTTATAGTCATTTAAACCTGCTTCCGTATTTTTAAATGCCTTAGTATTTGGTTGTGTTGTTTGTTTGGGTTGTAGTAATCATTTTCCCATCGAAGGGTTTGTGTGGGTGCCAATCACGATGGTCTGGATCGTGACAAAGTTGGTATCAGAGCCCTAGGTTCGTTGATCTCATTGTACCAAAATGAGTCTAGTAGATTCTTGCGGAATGGTACGGTGACGTCCGTACTATCCTTCTAGAGGCTATAGGACTTTAGGAAAAACTCACTTCTTTCTATTCCTTCGTGCTATGACTTGAATCAAATTAGTATCTGGGTGATACAAATTGGTATCTTTCCTCCTTCACTCTATGGTCCGAGCTAGAGCAACAACAACGGTAACACCATCACTAGCAAGAGAGGATGTGTATAGACTACCAATAGTTGAATAGGGTCACCATTCAGAACAAGTATCTATTGCCTTGGATAGATGACCTTTTTGACCAATTGCAAGGTGCATCTGTTTTCTCTAAGATTAATTTAAGGTCTGGTTACCATCAGTTAAAGATTGAGGTGGTTAAGAATTGGGTTTGACCAAGTTCTATGATTGAGACTAGTAGTTTTGTGGGGCTCGCTAACTACTATTATCGCTTGTGGTATGAGTTGACTCCAATTGGTATCTCCAGATTCCAATTGGTATCTCAACGGAGTGAACTAGACGCCGTAGTCTCGACTGAAGGGACACAAAAAAGTTAATTGGAACTGAGAAGGTTCCAATTGGTATCCGGCTTTAGGGGCCGTATAAGGCATAGATGATCAATAACGGTCATCTATGGAACAAACTAATTAAAGAATTTGGACTTGTCTGCAACTTGTAACTACTTGAGTGTTGTGAAACTTGTTGTGAAAAGAGAGTCATCACGAGATTAGGTGCAAGGATCTAGATAAATTACGATGTCGTTCATAAGCGAGAATCTGGATGTGCGTTGCGACTTACTGATAACCGTGTGAGAGTCTGGGTATATCCTGGGGATATGTGTGTGGTAGTGTTGAAATGATGTAAACGGATTCTAAAGTGCGTACTTCGTTGGGTTGACCGGGGGGTAGACAATGATTGTCCTAGCTAATGGGATTTTATTAAATATGTAGTTATAGCCGGGATATTTAGGGGAATTATAGAAAAGAGAGGAACCACATAAATTGTTGGCAGGGGTTCTGTTTCTATCGAAGCCGCTGGGGCGGGATAATCTCGCCTGTGTGGGATTTCTCCCGCCACAGCGGGACATGCAAAGACAGAATCTCAACCGTGTCTCCCCTATTTTCCCCTAGTCACAATTATGAACCCCGAATCGTACTCGAACTAACCCCCGCGATTTAATTCAGTGTTCAACAATCAAATATAAGTTATTAGTGTGTTAAAATTATGGAGAATTTGTCATCTGAGGAGGAAATCAGTGAGGCTGTGGAGGCCGGGGAAATGGTAATGCAGGTAGAAGAGTAGTGCAGCCAGGCAATGAGGTTTCCCGTCAAAAGGACATGGCTCAGTTTTATGTTTTCCTGAGTAAGACCGAGTTTGAGGGTGTGATGCAGTGGTCAAAAGAGCTACTCTTGTTTGTGCCCAGATGACTATTGTTTTGTTTGATCCGAGTTCTACTTATTCGTATGTGTCAGTTCAATTGCCTTGGGATTTGATGTGGTTTATGATATACTTGATCCCCCATCCATGTTTCAGAGTTGGGTTGATTTGGTTATGCTGGATATGACTGACCTTATATAATCTTAGGCATGACTTGGTTGTCCCGCTATTGTACCAGGCATAATTGTAATACTAAGTTGGTAACTCTAGACATCCCAGGTAGGGAGAGGTTAGAGTGGGAAGAGGGTACAAACCTAAGTCAGCTAAGGTCATATCTTTCGTGCGGGGTAGGAAACTGGTGGGGCAGGATTGTTTGACGTAATTGGCTCATATTCTGGATGTTGAGGTCGAATCCCCCTCTATTGAGTCTATTCCTATGGTGTCAGAATTGAGACAACTTAAAGCTCAAATCCAAGGGCTTCTTGATAAAGGTTACATCCATTCTAGTGCTTCCCCGTGGGATGCTCCTGTCTTATTTGTTAAGAAGAAGGAGGGTTGTATGAGGACTGATGATTTTGCCTTAAGCCATAAAGGAGTGGATTGATACCGGAATGACAAGCTTGTGGATAAGGAAGGTCCCAATGAGTATACTTGGGTGAATGAAATTAAAAAATTTAGTAAGAAAGTGCGTACCACGATTGGGTTAGTCCTTTAAATTTGATGAGTATACCTGAGTTTTAGGTGTCATGTTGATGAAAAGGTTGACTTCATAGTGATAGTTAGTGTTGACTGAGCGTAATGGTAATAAGAGTTCGCGATGGATTGTGATGGGATGCAACTATACAATAAGATTGTTGGTTAAGCAAATTCTTGTATAGTAATTACGACTTGCGAGTATCTAAGGTTGTGGTTTTCCAATATTTTGCGAGTAAAGTGGTTGTATGGAAAGTTTTAAGAGATGGTGGGACACCACTAGAACTGAATTTTAAAGAGCTAGAGTTATAATGGAGAAAAATAGTTGTAACACCTCAGAAATCAGACCCAGAAAAAGATTTAGAAAATCAAAAGCTACGGGCACCACCTACGGACCGTGGGATGACTTACGGTCCGTCCTGGTGGTCCGTAGATGGACACTGCAACCTAGCTCAGAAAAATCGACTAAGTCTCGACTCACAGACAGACCCACGGTCCATAGATCAGACCACGGTCCGTGGATCAAGAACTCCTTTAACTAGCCTCTGACATGAACTATGGTCGACCAGCACAAACCGTCATTCGATCCACGATCCGTAGGTCTGACCGTAGATGAGGGTTAGCAGCCAGCTAGCTGAAAATTGTTGATGGGTCAACTTCAGATGTTCATAAATTTTAGCACAAAAGGAATTATGTGGCCATGGCCTATGATATGATAGATAAATGAATCCTCTTTCCAACACCACCGAGTTTGCTAAAATCCGACCTCTGAGTGAAAAGTTATGCTCGTTTTAGTGAAGGCCTGTCGAGCAGACCCAATCGACGGACCTTCGATTGATTGACGGGCCCGTCAGTCCAATCCGTCGATCACTCCGACAACAATTAAGTCAGGGGTCTTTCGGTCTTTTAAAATTTCATTTAACCCCTAAGATACGTCGTTTAAACTCTAAATCATGAAATTTTAATCAGTTTAAACCTAGGAACATAACTAGAACATACCTAAGTCAAATCATTAATCAAACTTAGAAAAATTAGAAGCAAGAGAGGAGAAAAAGGCCAAGAATGCTAGTTCAAGAACCCAACAAGTTTTCTTCAGTTCCAGCCCTGAAATTGAAAGATTTCTCCGTGGAATTCGTCACCAGGTATGTGGGATTTCACAAGTGGGTTCCTTTCACCCATTAGGTCCATAGTTTTCAGTCAGTTTCTTGATTCCCTTATTATGAATTGACCTAGGTTTTCTAGAATTACAGCAGATCATCATGAATTAGTTATTAACATGTTCCAAATCAGATTATCACGTTATTAATCAGTTTATTGCATGAATTTCAGAACCCTAGCTATGTATTTCTT
>JAJOOS010014820.1:0-14277 GCA_029582725.1 Solanum chiquidenum | reverse complement strand
GAAGAAGAGAAGAAGAGGGGAAGAAGAAGAAGAAGAAGTTGGAGCTAGGATTGAGGATTTTGAGTTCCCATTTTGGTATAAATTTATATCTCTTTTACACGTCTAGCTAAAACCCCAATTCTTGGGGTGTGATTTTGTGAATATGGGTTAGATTATCTGTTGGGTCTTGCTTGTTGATGATTTATTTGTTGTTTAGATGTGATTCTTTTTAGTAGTTGTGGTGGAACTTAGTGAAATTGTAGTTTCAAATACGATTTCACCATTGTATTTTCGGCTTGCTCGAGAGAGAGGTCGTAAAACTAAGACTACTAAATTGATGGTCTGTGGGATTGGGTCGGCATGAGTTTCAGCTCGAGAGAGTGAACCCTAGTCTCATTCCCACACACTAAGCTCGAGAGAGTGAGTGGGCTAAAGTGGAGGCTACTCTTCATGCGGCAAGTGGGTGTCCGAGAGGAACCCATTTGATTCGGGGTAAGTTGTTCGAGAGAGAATTTACCCCTTCTATAGTCTAGCCTAGTCACAAATATTCAACAGATTTATTGTCAAAAGCATGTACTCAATATTTTATTTTTTCCCGTATTCCTATCACATCCCAAGAACCCCATCTCCTTGATTAGTACTCTTTCAATTTTTGTTGCTTCTACTTACTTGTGACAAAAACCTCCATTAGTAATTGACGCTTGCGTCACCCCTTAGATTTAACATGTTTATATTCGAAAATGTTTTTGGCTATGACTAATTAGAATTTTATTTTATTTTTTTACTAATTCTCAAGCCCACTCCCATGGAACTCGACCCCAACCCTTGGTTGAGTTACATTACTATTGTACGACCGTAGACACTTGCATCGGAAGTTGTGTCTTGATTACACAAACATCAAGCACCCCTCTCACAATGAGAGGTCTATCACACTTGTGCCACATCAATATCATGTAACTGCCACATCAGATGTCATGTCATATTTTGACTAAAATTCTCCATGTCAATCAATTCTTTCTTTTTCAATGAAAACCACCAAGAAATTTCTACCATTGTTGCCAAAATACTACCAAATCTATATATTTTAACCATGAAAATCAAAATAGTCACCACAAATTTCATCACCTATGATCCAATCCACATTTGAAATAGTACTAACACAATTATCCCCACAAAAATTATAAAGATTCAACACAAAATATGACACCCATAAACAAACTCATAACCAAAATTACATAATCACCATCAAAAGGTACAAACCACCACAAAATATCACTACCACCATTGTGAATATCGATTTTTTCTTCTCCACCACCTTCAATTCCCGCTTCTTTGTCACCCCTCACCAACAAGTCCGTCATTATTATTTTTTTAAAACATAATCATCAATTTTATCAACCACCAACAAAGCCGAAGAGAAAAATAAAATATAATGAAATGGTGAAATAGAATAAGCATTAAAATAGGATATGATGAGGGGTGGAAGGAGAGGATTTTTGTGGAGGTATAATGTGGTTGATTGAAATTGGGTGTGAAAAAATGCTGAAAAATATAAAGAAGATGAAGATGGTTGCTTTTGAAGAAGAAGAAGAGGTGTGGGGTGGAAATGGGGGTGGAGGATGGGGGTAGGGTGATAACAGAAAGCATATATTTTTTTACTTTATTCACTACCAAACGTGCTTTTATTTTATATTTTTGCCAAATCAGTTTTAGTGGGTAAAAAAATTATTTTAAAATAGTAAAGATATGTAATAAGTCGTAATGATAGTTTAAGAGTGTAACTGACTTTTCGAGCCACGTTCAAGAATAAATTTATGTCTTTTCCCTATGTATCACATAAAATGATCATTTAGTTGTTGCCATGTTGTATTGATTTGGTTCCATGTGTATTTGTGTCGCGCCCTAAGCGTACACCCTGGACTTGACCGGTACTCCAGTACCATTGTTGGTCCCAAAGAGAACTCTTGTCCTGACTGACTAGGAAGAGGAAGACAAACTAAAGCATACACAAGCATTCAATCAAAAGAATTGTTTAAATTTTTTTATTAAATCTCAAAGCTATATGAAAATATCGTGTATGAAACAAAATATTTTAAAGAAAACATCTGAAACTAAAATACTCTCTAAATTTGTCTATCTATTAAGTCTCTACTATATAAAGATGAGTGTCGGGACAAGAACCCCAACATCTCAAAATACTACTACTAAAAACTTATAGAACTTGAGTCCTCCAGAAGCAAAATGGTACACTTAAAACCCAACAAGCATATTAAGTGAGAACAACGAAATTCTTGTTGAGGATCCTAAGTACATGAATCTGCATCATAAAAAGATATTTGTCGAAAGGACTGCAATAGATACAAATATAGTACAAGTAAAATAATATAATGAAAAGGATTGTAATAGATATAAATATATATTCAATTGAATGTAAAGGAATAAACTTGTTTATACTTTAAAAAATAGTTACCATCTTTGAACTCGACACATTGAGTGATTTGATAAAAATACACTTTTAGGTCTATTTGGAAGGTTCTTTACAACGTGATGATACAACGTCTCGCCCATGCTGCCAGAGTTGTCATATACTTTTATGGGATATAAAACATCTCAACTAAGTGGATCTACTAAAGCTCTTCTCAGAAGCAATAAGGAATCCTCTAAAAAGTATGATCCTTTATCTATTTTGGCTACATATTCTATGAGGAATGTGAGTTGTCTGATCTCATCTCCATTACGATGCTCTGTACTATTCCAAATAAATATATATCAATCTTTGGTAATTGCTCAAAATATCCTTTAAAAGAGGGAACTTTTTGAAGTATCTCTGCACTCATTAACTCATTTAGAATTTCAAACTTCTCTTTTCTAAATTTATAAGGTGATACATTTGGGAATACATAGTTCCCTAATACTCTTACTAAATCATGTTTAACACACTTTCTCAAAACTCATCATTGCTTTCTCAAAAAATCAGTTTAAGACAAAAATGATTGCTTTAAAACATTCTAAAAAATAATAACTCAAAATAGTGTTCATGTTGAAATATAGACCTGAACAAATTAACCCAAGTATCTGAATAACAATATAGAAAATTGAATACTCAGAAATCAAGAACTTAGAACTCAGTAAGAGTACTCTTCTCAAGAATACTCAAGATCAAGGAATAAACCAAAGATTACTCCTTTACTGAATTTCGATAGATGTAGGGAGTGAGAAAGAAATCAGTCCATTATTATGATAGGCTTATATACTTGATTATGAAGCTATTAGGCTGAAAACTTTGGTGGAGACTTATTTATCTTGAGCTTAAGGAGGAACATTAGCATTCTTGAAATTGTTGAACTTGGAATTTTGGGGCTTGACCTTGAGAGAAGAAAACCTTTTATGAAGTTCCTAGAGTAGAAGAACCTAGGAAAACCTTTGATAAGAAGCTTCTCTTTGTATCTTGAATTTTTTACTTGAAGGTTTTAGGGTTCTTGATGGAGAAGAGTCACCCTAGATGAGTTTTAATAGAATTTCAAAATATTTAAATGTTTAGATTAATTGTTTTGATAGGAAAACTAGTTAGTTGAATGATATCCTAACTTAAAATATTCAAAACAACTTAGAATAAGGTTAAAAACCTCAGGAAAGGCACAAAATTGTCAAGACCCAAGGGTATACCCTAGACGTGACATGGTGTACAAGACCCCGAGAGGCCCCACTTAGCATATATAGTCAAGATAATAGAAATCAAGGCATCAAAAGTTAGTTTGAACATATAAGAATTTTATAGAGTAAAACAGAAAATCTAAACATCATCTCAAATCCATCTAATACATAAGAGTTTATCGGGACGTAACCCGTACATCAAGTTCAAACTAAAATGAAAAGATATAATGAAATAAAGACTTGGTCTTCAAAACATGAGGTCTCACCAATCTTCAATCTTCAACTACTAATACATCCTACCTACGGAGGTGCGAATCAGAATAGTCGGACCCTACATTTGGGGAAATGTAGGCAAAAGTATCCATTGGTATAAAAATACACAAGGTACTATAGCCATTCATAAATGTATTAAATTATGCTAAAAAGGACATTTTCTTGATATGCAAGGACCAAGTCAAAACATAAGATAAGAGGGTCAGAAAACAGAAAACGTAATCATGACCGATGTAAGTAAAATCATATTTTAACACATGTGAGATACTTCTTGAAGTAACCTTAGATTCCTTAACCGACATAAATACCATGTGAGCTATAACATGATCCTAGTGTCTCCCACATCGAAAAGGGTTGTCCTACTTGCCAAGGTAGGACCATGAATCTGAGCTAAAGTGGATCCAGACCGTCATCCTATGGGGGCACATAGGTAAGGGATGAGTAGATTGCTTCTAGAAACCCGACCTCAACATGGAAGAGCTTCCATCCTAATATCCTCTATATGCTAAGTATTAATTCCTCAGAGTAGTTATTAAGTCTTGACTTATCTTATCATTAAGGGACATGGGTAGTGACCATATTCATAATCATAGGATAGCTCCTTAGACAATGTGTGAGAACACCTTTCATTGTCCATGATCATTCATAATAGATTTTAAGGCCCATAGTCATTCACTTCATGCTAGAGATACCCCTAATACTAATGGAAATAGTATCGTTGCTTATAATAATTGATGGCATATCTGGATAAAATACTAAGCAAGACCTAACTTAGGAAAATAGCACAAAAAGCATGAGGAAAAATCTAGATGTCGTTCATGTCATGTCGCCAAGCTTCATATAACATATAGACAATCTCATATATAATTTTTTCGTGAGTCATAAACATACTTTCATGAACATGCTTTCTTTTCATAAATTCATAAGCTTCATCATGTCTTCAAAGTCAATGTATCTTAAAATTCATTTAAATCTATTTTATAAAGAGAAGATATGCATATTTTCATAAATTCATCTTTCATAGTTCAAGACCCACATGTTGAGGCCTCACTTAAAAGCTGACGAATGGAAGAAGTGATCTCCATGAACCTCATGTTGAGGATCCTAAGTATTTGAATCTGCATCATAAAATGATGCAGGTCGAATAACATTAGTACATTAAAAGTATGAGTATGTATTATAAATGATGTTAAATAACTTAATAAAACGACTGCAATAGATAAAAATATATATACCCAACTGAATGTAAAGAAATAAAGGAGTGAAATTATTTAAACATTACAAAATACTTACTCATCTCTGAACTTAACATAATAAGTGATATAATAAAAAAACACTTTAAACTGTAGTTGGGAGATTCTCTAACTAGAAATCATCACTATGAGCAACATGATGATACAACATATTTCCCACACTGCCAAAACTGTCTTATACCTTGCAGGGATATAGTACATCTCAATTAAGTGGATCCACTAAATCTTTGCTCGAAATTAATAAGGAGTCGTCTAAATAGTATTATCTTTAACCCATGTTGGTTACATGGTTTATGAGGAATGAGAGTTTTCTGAACTCATCCTAATATCGGTGCTCAATACTACTCCCAATATATATATATACTCATGCTCAATTTTCTAAAACATGCACTTTCTCAATTTGAGGTAATTGCTCAAAATATCCTCTTAAAAGAGCTAACCGCTCTAAATTATCTATGAACTTACATAGTTTCCTTATAATCTTACCCAAATCATGTTCAAAACACTTTCTCAAAACGATCATCTTTGCTTTCTTAGAGAATTTGTTTAAGACAAAAATGTTTCCTTTAAATGATTCTCAAAAATTATAACTCAAATATGGTTCATGCTGAAATATAGATATTAACAAATAAACGCGTGGATTTCAATAACAATATAGAAAACACAATACTTAGAAATCAAGAACTCAAAGCTTATAGGTACTACTCATTTCAAGAATACTCAAGATCTAGAAATAAACCCTAGATTACTCTTTTACTGAAATTAGATAGATATGGGGCGTGCGGAAGAACTCAGTCCATCGTATGATTCTTAAATTCAAAATATTTAGGGTGTTACAATTTGTATTTGTATTCACCTATTGTAAATTTGTATTTGTATTAACCTATTGTGATGTGTAATCGTATTTGTATTCATTTGTTGCTATGCGGTTTGTATTAATATTTGTTGTGTTTTGTATTTGTATTTGTTTTTATTACCTATTTGTGTAGTTGTATTCATCGGTTGCCATAAGTATTTATATTTAATATCAGAGTAATTCCAAGCCTACTCTCTTTCTTACTCTCCAAATATAAGAGTTCTCTATTTTTGGAGATAACTTACTCCAATCAAATATCTATTTCACTCTCGAAAAAGGAATTTGATTTCCTCTCCTCAATAATATACTATTATTTATGTTTAATTTTTATTTTCTTATCTCATAATATAAATCATTTCTTTATTTTTTTCTAAATAATAACCCTGTATAATCTTCATGTAATATAATTTTTTTCCTTTCAAATTCTTTATTTTATATAAAATTAAAAATTATTCAAAAAAATTAAATAAAATAAAGTGCAAACAAATATTTTATAGTATAGATTTTAATGGACAATTTAAATAAAAATGAAATCATTAATGAAATACAATTACATAAACTTTATATAAACACTCAACTTTAAAGATTCTTACGTTGCTCCCATAAACGCTCTATGAATGCGTTACATAGTTCAAAAAGAAGAGTCTTGTCGTTAATTTTTCTTGTCTTTTTAAAAAATTTAGAAACAAGAGATTTTCATTTATATTATGTGCATTCTTTAAGTGATAATAATAATTATAATTTTAAACTATATCACTTAAAGTGAATATGTCTGACCATGAAATGAGGCTTAACGAGCTCTTTTATCATGCTACAATGATATTGCCTACAGAGAAGGAAAATGTTCATTGCTTTGTTCATGGGTTGAGACTCCACCTGCAGATTGAGATTGAGTGCACGGTTTTAGTAGGCTATTCATTCTTCGATGTAGTCGACCATGCTCTTACTATGGAGAAACTCCATTTTGAGAGCCATGGGGGCAATGAAAAGAGGGCTCAACATCAGGAAAGCTTAAACGGGTCTAATTATAGACCCAATGGCTCCTAATATAGTCTTTCCCATCAGTTCTAGTAGGGTTAGTCTAGCCAGCATATTTAGGCCTCACTTACGGCTTCAAAGGTTGAGCGATATAGTGACACTGACGGTGGTTTAGGTAAGAGTTCAAGGGGTTCGTAGTCGGGTTCTTTAGGAGGTGCTGGCCATTATTTTGCAGACTGGTCTTCACAAGGTGTCTATGACTGCATTGGGAGATTGATCATTGGTCTGGGTATTGTCCCAGTGTGTGATGATTGGACATTCTCCACATCTAGAGAGACATGTTGCAGTGGTAGGACCCCAGCTAGAGGGGGTTCCCAAGGTCAGAATTGAAGATACAGTTATCAGGGAGCTTGGGGTTGACCCTGGGGAGGTAAGTTTGGTGGTAGGACTGATGCTCAGGCTAGATGCAAACATGCTCATTTTAATGCAAAAGAGAAAATTTGGTAAGAAATGGTGTCAACTAAAGGATCTCATGATTGTAGATCTATTAATTAAAGTTTGAAACCTAAGAAATTTAAAGAATGTGTACATATAATTATGAGTCTTGACCATTTTTTCGAATGTTACGCTTATGATGTTTTGACACCTTGAATTTTGATTATTTATTCTAATGTACATTCATGCATTCCTATATTCTTCATAAAATTGTATTCACAATATTATTTTGATACAATATTGCATAACTCTAAACGAGACATTATTGTGGACCACAATGTTACATATTTTCTAAAACCTATGCACATGGTATCATAATTTGCTTCTGTTGTATATATGAAAGGAAATTTTTAACATGAAATACTATTTAAAAAATGTAACTCACGTACGTGGTTTTTATCATATTATGGCATGTATGATTGACAACATCAAAGAGATTTGATTTTAAGTAACAAATGAATGTCCTTAAATATTGGTGTTATGCAGTCATAGGCCAAGGAGAAAAGGTTAGACAGGTTTATGTGTGGCCTAATTGATACAATGCCTATAACACATTTTTAATAAAAAGTAAATATCACATCTTCAATCTATTACTTGATGGACATACTAGGTTAATCTTTAACATCTATATATTCATCCTCCATCCACTAGGATTACCACATATTCTCTACACCTTTTTATGAGTAACGCGGCTAGGGCAAGGAGATAACCAAGTTTTTGCTAAATCATCGGGTATGCTTTCTGTCAAGAATTTCATTTGAGATTATCATGTTTAGAATCCTGATTTGTATATTGAATATATTTGCTGGTATAAATTTTGTGCTTGAAGTTTAAATTTACAAAGAAAGTTTATGGATATAACAAATTTTCTAACTATGTTGTCGCTAAGTTAATCTCATCGGGTATGCTTTCTGTCATGATTTTCATGTTAAGAATCTTGATTTGTATATCGAATATATGTGATAGTATAGACTTTGTGGTTGAAATTTAAGTTTACAAAGAACGTTTATGGAATTATAGAAAGGTCAGTTAAAATCTTTATTGATAAAAAATCTGATGATTTTTTTTTTAACATTGATAAGGTGCTCACTGAGAAAAGATATTTCGAATCAAATAAATCTCTGGAACACCTCTTAAAAAGAAAATTATATTGCTCGAATGAATTTATTAAACGTGCACTATCAATCAATCTAATCTTGCCCTTTTAATATATCATATCATGCCAAACAGAAAAATAGCTAGATGTCAAGATCATCCTCCAACATAATCAATTAATGACATACACTCTAATTTATTTATATTACTTACCACCTTAGTGTCACGACCAAGGGGTACATCCTAGATGTAACATGGAATACAAGGCACGAGAGGCCTCATATAAGCCACTTAACATTCATAGTCAAGATAATAGAAAATTGGTAAGATTTAAAACATTTTCAACAATATCAAAGTCTTTATAAAATGAAGTGGAAGTCTAATACACTTCTCTCAAAAACCATCTAATACAATAGAATCTTGGGATACAACCCATACAACAATGTTCAATACTAAAATGAAAAGAAGATAAGATAAATGGTTGTCAAATCCTCGAATTCTATGAGGACTCACAAATATTCAACCTTACCTCTACTATAGATCCTAGCCACGGGAATGAAAGTCGGAAAGGCCGGATCCTACATTTGGATAAGAAATGTAGGCAAGAGAATGTGTTAGTACAAAAAATATGTAATAAATAAGATAGCTTGAATAAACATATTATAAACATAAGAGTTAGACAACATAATTCATAAAGCATAATCAATGCACATAATAGATTATTTTCAACATATAAGGAATACTTCTTGAAGTAACCTCAATTCATACATAGCAAAGACATGGGTAATCCTCCACTAGTCTTACTCATCATGGATGGCAAACTCAATCAACAATTCAAGATCATCACCTATCATAAAATAGTCTAGATTATCTTTTATAGACATGGGGAATTGACTCTTGCCTTACTATAAAGGAACATGTGTAATCGCCTCTTGCCCTTCTTACTTTGGGATCCTGGGTAGTTGCCTCTAGTCCCTCTTACTATAGGATCATGGGTACTGGCCTCTTGTCCAACATACTATAGGATCATGGGTACTCGCCTCTAGTCCAACACCATGTGACATGGGTATTCACCTCTTAGTCTTTAGCTTATTTTCATTTTAGGTGAGCAATCGTTTCAACCTAGAATCATTCAATGTGAGAAATCCTTTCACATTCATACATAAGCAATCAAAGTGGGGAACTATACCTTCCAAAACAATTACATCAAACACATAAATTCATAACATATGTTTCACTCTTAAAGCAATACATTTCATAATCATCATATATGTTTCACTTTCAAAGAAATTCATATCATAATCATCATATATGCTTCACTCTCAAAGCAATTCACTTCATAACCATCATATATGCTTCACTCTCAAAGGAATTTATATCATAATCATCATATATGCTCACTCTAAAATAATCCATAATTTACCTTATTTATCCTTTAAGAATACACCTAAATCCATACCTTCTCCTTTGATGGATTAAAACCAATTCCATCAATTTCATCTTAAAAACATGGGTTAAGCATGGGTACATGTAAATTCATAAAAAAAAACATGTAATTCTTTCAATTCATGCATAAACAACCATAAACCACTCAATTGGATCAACATTCATAAAGACCCACAACTTAGAAGAAAACGCTAACTCAAATTGGGGAATTTCTACTTTCCAATTGGGGAACTTAGGGTCTCCATGGATGAAGGGATTCCATGGATGAATAAAAATATCATACCTTGCTACCAAAGATCACATCAATGGATAATAGAGACTTGACCTGAGCCCTAGCTTCACCCTTCTTCTTTTTGTTCTTCTTCTTCAAGTTCTAGAGACAGAAATATTTGGAGAGGAAGAACTTTCATTTTACTTTGGGTTTTTAGAAAAATGACTTGAATGGGTGAGTTTTGGGGTTAAAATCACTTATATAGGGGTCCGAGGCTTGGGTAAAATGACATAGCTTTGTTATATAGAAATATGGAAATGAATCAAATGCCCTTTCATTAAAAACTGACCCACCACCTTCACGAGCCGTGGTGGCTGTCACGAGCCGTAGTGCCAGTCCGTGAATAGTGGCTTGGCAAACCACCCCTTAAACTCTTCACCCCACACGACCACCTCCACGAGCCATCGAGGCCTTCATGAGCCGTCAAGTGGCTCGTGGGAGGAGGCAGCCTTAACATGCACACTGCCTAGCCTTTCACATCCATCTCCACAACCTGTGGTCCCCCACCATGAGCTTTCTTGGTAATCGTGGGATGTGAACATCATGTGGCTTGCTACTGTGAGCTACCACGAGCTGCACCATGACTCGTGGTGCCCGTCACGGACTGTCTGGGCCCACGTGAAAATTGCCCAGGCTAACTCTTCGGCTCATGACTTGTCACTTAGCCCCTTGCTTAGTCTACTAGATTTTGAGGTGTTACATTATCTCCCCCTTGGGAACATTCATCCTCGAATGGAATTATAGACACCTCATGAAAAAAAGACTCAAAACTAGTAGCCCAACATGCATGCAATCTCATAAATGCACATATCGAGGAGGAAACATAGACTCCAAGCCAAACATACTCAATGCATCATAAGGAAAGCATGAGCTAGACCTAGCAACCCAATATGCATGAAATTTCAAGATTACTCATATTCAAGGAGGAACTACCATCTGCAAGCAAAAAGCATGCTCAACATTATCTCATGAAATCTATATGAAACCCATACTAAATGCACAATAACATGAGGAAAATCAATCATGTAAACTCATTTTCTTTAAAAACACAAGTTTTTCTATGAACATGCATAAAATAAGGAAATCGTGGAAATATCTAAAACAAATTACACCAAAACAAACAGTAAACCATGAGGAACTCATTACCTTAAGTTTGAGTAGGAGAAAAAGGAAAAAGATGAGGATATCAGGAAATCATATCGGCCTCGGCGTCTCAAGTAGCACCCTCAACTAATTGATTCCTCCCCAACACTTTCATAGAAATTTCTTCCTTGTTTCTCAACTCCTTAACTTGCCGATTTAAAATCTCAACCGGAACTTCCTTATAAGAAAGATTTTCATTAACTCCCAAATTTTCTAAGGTAACTATAGATGTCGGATCTCCGACACACTTTTTCAACATATAGACATGGAAAATTGATTGTACAGATGCCAAATCACTAGGTAATTGAAGCTCATAGGCAACCTTACCAACACGTCTCAAAATTTGATATGGGCCTACATTACGGGAACTAAGCTTTCCTTTATTCCCAAATCTCATTACACCTTTCATGGGTGAGAGTTTCAAGTAAACCCATCATGAACATCAAACTCAAGATCTCTTCTTCTAACATCGACATAGGACTTTTGTTGAATTTGGGCTGTTCTGAACCTTTCTCTAATAAGTCTGACTTTCTCCATAACTTCATGAACTAACTCGGGTCCTATCAAGGCGACTTCACCCACCTCAAAGCAACCTATATGAGATCTACACCTCCTACCATAGAGAGCCTCAAAATGAGTCATACCAATACTAGAGTGATAGCTATTATTATAAGAAAACTCAATCAATGTCGTGTGGTCATCCCAATTACACTTGAAATCGATGAAACACGCTCCCAGCATAACTTCAAAATATTTGATTGTACACTTCGTTGCCCATCAGTTTGTGGAAGAAAAGCGGAGCTAAACCTAACTTTAGTGCCAAGATGAATAAGAAACTTTGATGGGAATGAAATGGGCCGATTTCATCATTTGGTCTACTGTAACAACCTTACTATGAAGTCCATATTCAAATCTTCCTACTTCCAAGTAGGAATACTAATGTCTTAGGATAAACATCCCGGTTTTTTATGCTCAACTTTCACTTATTGGCAATTCAGACACTTAGCCACAAATCCTGCCATATCCTTTTTCATCCTATTACACCAATAGACCTCCCGCAAATCATGGTACATCTTGGTGTCTTCTGGGTGAATGGAATACCGATAATTATGGGCTTGTGAAAAGATTGATCCCTAAAATCATCAACATTAGGAACACAGAAACGACCTTGATATCTAAGCACACCATCTCCCCTTTGGGAGAAAGCCTCGACGAACTTTCTAAGTACCGCTTCTTTCAATTGTACTAAGGTCGGATCAAGACAATACTTAGCTTTCACATTCGCCACTAAAGACAATTCTGAACTATTTTGAACCATAACACAACCCTTGGTGGATTCCATTAACCGAACACCCAATCGGGCCAATCTATGTATATCTTGTACCAATTCTCTTTTACCCTCTTCTATTTTGGCAACACTACCCATCGATAGTCGGCTAAGAGAATCTTCCACCACATTCGCCTTATCATGGTGATAGATAACACTCATATCATAATGCTTAAGTAACTCTAGCCACCTTATTTGGCATAGATTAATATCTTTCTCATTAAATACATATTTCAAACTCTTATGGTCGGTGAACACATCTACAAAAATACCATACAAATAATGCCTTCAAATCTTAAAGACAAATACAACCACCGCTAGTTCAAGATCAGGGGTAGGATAATTCTTCTAATGAAGCTTTAGTTTCCTTGAATCATAGGCAACAACCTTCAATTTTTCATAAGCACACATCCTAACTCAATCCTCGAGGCGTCACAATAAATAACAAAGCCATTTGTCCCTTCCGACAAAGTCAACACCGGAGCAGAAGTAAGTTAATTTTTCAATTCTTGAAAACTCTTTACACATGCTTCAGACCATATGAATTTGGCCTTCTTTAGAGTCAAAGATGTCAACGGAGAGGCTATCGAAGAAAACCCTTCAACAAATCTTCTGTAATAACTAGCAAAACCCAAGAAACTTTTAATATCTGAAGAGGATAAAGGTCTAAACCAACTATTTACCGCATTCGTCTTCGTACGATCTACCTCAATACCCATTACTTTAAACAATATGTCCAAGAAAATCTACAGACCTAAGACAAAACTAACATTTGCTAAATTTTGCAAAGATTTGTTGGTCCTTGTGAATTTGCAGAACAATCCACAGTTGATTGATGTGATGTAACACACCAGAATCTAGTAGGATAATCTAGAGCTAAACGTAAGGGTCAAAAATCATAAAATGACTTCCTATAGATCAGTAGACCATCTAGGGTTGAAGTGAGAGTTACAAGATTCAAGGCCAAAGGGGAAAGTGCCAAGGCTTCCCCAAGTTCACAGCCATCACCACGGCTCGTGGGAGGCCTCGTGGAGTTGCCTTGGCCATTGAGGAGTAGCCACCAAGTGTCCTAGCTACTGCCTCAAGGTCCATGAGAGGGACCACGACCAGTGGTCTTGACCACAGCTCGTGGAGCCCCTCGTTAAGATGCCTTGGGAAAGTGAGATTAAGGCCCCAAGTAGCATAGCTACTGCCTCAAGGACTACGAGAGAGACCACGGCTCGTGGAGCCTCTCTTGGGAATGCCTTGGGCTTGTGAGCTTATGGCACCAAGTGCTTAGCTACTGCCCCAACTTCATGAGTAGGACCACGGATCGTAGTCCTCACCACGGCTCGTGAAGGTGGCTCGTGACACCTGGGCGTGGTCACTTAATAAAGGTCAATTAAGTCTTTTCCTATTTTAGTCCAATGAAAGTGAGGTCATTTTGGGTAATTTTGGGGTCACTATATTAGTTGTTTTTAGGTCAAAACTCCCTCAACTAAGTCATTTTTCTCAAACACCCAAATCA
>JAJOOS010014818.1:0-10472 GCA_029582725.1 Solanum chiquidenum | reverse complement strand
GTTCAAATGATCACTAACTGTACAACAATCAACACTCAACGATATACTCTCCAAACTCCAGCAATCTATGCCATACAGTTTGGCTTTTGCCTTCAAATTTCAACAAGCATTCAACTTGCAACTTACCATGTCATTGACTAAAATATTCAAACAAAACTAATTCCAAGGATGATAGACACTCATGACTCAACGCTACTTCATGACACAAATGTCAACAGAGCTGCTTATAAAAAAAACTTAATTACAGAAAGACGCAGTACATTACAATTTACAGTTCACAGATCACACAAATAATCACATAGTTGCATTCAATGAATAAAAAAAAATCTAATGTGAGCTCCTAGAATGCTACTCGTGTTGTTTTCCACAAGTTTATTAGATTCCATTATTAATTTAGCATCAAAATAAAGATTATGAATCTGAGTATCTTGGAACATGAAAAAGAATAGTAGTGGAATTAAGATTTTCATTACAAAATATCAAATAAGCTTGAGTCTTGATAACTTTTAGGTGGAGAACATTGTATCCCTGCAGTCTATCTCGCTGATGAATTTAAATTCAAATTCAAATTAATCGAGTCAATAAAATTTACGAACCAAATGGTTAAAACAAACTAGTAATACAGTATATTCACAGAGAAAACAAACTAGTACCTTCGAGGCGCGACTCGCGAGCGTGAGCAATGGGCAGTGGCCACTGGCCAGTGAGTAGCGGGCTGCGCGACGCCTGCGAGCACTCAGCGAGAACTGAGCAGCGGCGCCGGCTGGCCTGAGAGTGACTGACGAGAGTTGAGACTTGAGAGATGAGCTGGGGCGTTAGGGATTGAAGTTTAGGATTTCTGTCCTCTATGGGCATGGGTTGAATAGTGATTAGTTAAAAGAATATATATTTCGTTTATTACGGTTAATCGATTTTCTTCAGCTAAAAAAGTTGAAAATCGAACCGAAAAATTGAAATTTGAAATTTAAATAAAAAAATAGAAACCAAAATTAAAAATATTCGGTTTGATTGGTTTTTTCGATTTTAATCATATTATGCCCAACCCTAACTGAAAATAGAATAGCAGATGCACTATCAAGAAAAAAAGAATAAGGTGAGAGATTTAATTAATCTATATTGGGGGAAGAATATATGTGTATAAATATCATGGTATTCTATCTCTTATAAGTATTATTTCATGTAATTAGTTTATCAACAAAGTTTATTTTATTCTAGTAATGAAGGGTAAGAATATTGTCGGACGTCAATTTTTTTTCATGAAAAAAATATAAAACAAAGCCGCTCGATATGCCTCTTTTTTGAAACACCGATTGAGTTTATATAAAGTGGTTGGTGAACTCATTCAACAACACGATATTGACAAAGGAATAGTTCTTTCTTTTCCAACGAATAAACCTTATTCATTTTTCATCCAACTACTGAAGCAATTGCTCACCGTTTTTTGAATCCAAATACAAAAGTAAATGACGCTACACAATTTGTTGCGACACATGTTCGAAACAAAGTGAATGAAATCGAATATTAATCTGCAGAGTTTAAAATTAGAGAAGATGTTGCAAGCAATCAAACAATTATACTTGATCAAGTGAAACATATGAAAGAAATTTGTGGGTGGGAGGATATTTATAAACTCAAGACTAATGAGTTAATTAAGTTTGAAGCTTGATTAAATATTACCGATTTTAACATGAAATATCTTCGGAAACATTTGAAAAATAAAATTGCATCTAATGCTTCATAAATAGATTTATCTCTACATTATTTTTTAAAATTCTATTATTGGTTCAACTTATTTTACAAACTTTTTAACTTTATATTGATGATGTTGTTACATGTACTCTACAATGATATTTATTATGAAATAATACTATTCTCATTAAAATAATATATTTTTTCTCTTACATGATTGGCCATGTATTCTTCAAAAGTCTAAGGTTTAGTGTAATTTTTTTATTTATATATTTTAAGTATTAAATACATGTAAAAAATATTATCAATGAGTGACGGTAAAAATTAAACATATAATTTTTTTTAAAATTTTATATCACAAAAAAAAGGCAAAAACACAATAAATTGAGTAATATACTTTACCTGAAATACTTATAAAACAGAACATAAAAAAAAATGAGACCAAACACGTAAGAGAAAAAATATATTAATATAAATAGAAATAATATTTTATAACAAATATCATTGTAGAGTACATGTAATAGCTAGCATCATCAATATAAAAGAAAATAAAATTAATTAAAAAATAAAAGCAGAACAAATAATAAAATTTCAAAAACTAATGTAGAGATGAATCTACTTATGAAGCATTAGATGCAACTTCATTTTCCAATTGTTTCAAACGATTTTTCATGTTAAAATCAGCAACATCTAGCCAAGTTTCAAACTGAGTCACCTCATCAGTTTTGAGTTTTTCTACATCCTCCCACCAACCAATTTCTCTCATCTCTTTGGCTTGGTCAAGTATAACGCTTTGCTTGCTTGCAACATCTTCCCTAATTTTCAACTCTGCTAGTTTATATTCTATTTCATTCACATTGTTTCGAACACATGTTGCAGCAAGTTTTGTTGTGTCACCTAATTCTACATTTAGATTCATCAAACGCTGAGAAACTACTTCAACAGTTGGATGAAAAAATGAGTAAGGCTTATTCGTCGGAGAAGAAAGAACTATTCCTATATCAACATCATGTTGTTGAACGAGATCACCAGCCAACTTATATAAACTCAATTGATGTTCTAAAAATGAGGCATATCGAGCAGCTTCGTTTTCTATTTTTTCCATGGGAAATTTTTGATGTCCGACAGTCTTATTACCCTCCATTACTAGAATAACATAAACTTTATTGGTGAACTAATTTCAAGAAATAGTACTTATAAATGATATATTACCATGATATTTATACACATAAGTTCTCCCCCCAATATAAATAAATTAGATTTCTTACCATATTATGTATGGAAAGTAGCATAAATAAGAATCTAACTATAAAAAATTAAATTATCATATACTTAAAGATGATATGCACTCAATAAAATTAGTGAAATTTTTGAAACTTCTAGTTAAAAAGGAAAATATTTTAATACACTTACTTAATTTTATCATATTTTAATTATCAAATATAAATATAATTTGAAGAAACATTAGTTAATACAAAAGGAAAATTTTAAAATAAATTAAATTTCTTACCATATTGTATATGGAAAGTAGCATGAATAAAAAATATAATTATAAAAGTAATTTTATCAAATACTTAAAAAGGATATGCACTCAATAAAATTAGTTAAATTTGAAATTTCAAGTTAAAAAGGGAAATATTTTAATATACTTACTTAATTTTATCATGTTTTAATTATTAAATATAAAATAATTTTAAGAAACATTAGTTACATATTAAAAAATAAAATTATTTAGGAGGGATAAAACACAAGTACCATCCCGAATTATATTCAAAATTTCAACAACATGTTTAAACTTAAGTAGGATCATATTACCTCACCCCACCCCTCTCTGGACTAATTTATTAGTTTTCATGCTCATTTTATGCTGACATGGAGCCAAGACCCAATTCAAGTATCAATAGTGATATACATGTGTCGAGTGTATAAATTTTTATTTTATTTATTTTCAATTTATTTATATTTTTTCTTTTCTTTTAAATTTTAAATAAACAATTTTTTGTTTTCTTTGCTTTATATTTAAACTAAATTAATACATGTAAATTTTTTTACAAAAAAAAATTGCCTTACATTTAAACTTCTTCTTCTTTTGATTGTTTTACTCTTTTTACTCTATTGATTTTATTTATTTATTTATTCTTTTCTTTTTTTAATTTAATTTTAAATTTAATTCCAAATGTCTTGTATTTAGAATAAATCTATTATATCAAAATAAATTAAGGAAATCAATAAAATACAAGCAATGGTGGAGTATTATCAAATCAGATTCTCCACTTGCACTAAAGGATGTGAATTACATGTGTTTATTGAAATTCATTAAATTAAAGTAGACATTAGTCAATATCGTAAGCATAGATACAAATTGCATATATATAATTCTTTTTTGAACTTCATAACATCATAAAAAATTGCATGCTTTAACATCGATAAAAAAAAAAAAAATTAGCTAATAGCATGATTGAAATAGTATTACAGGTGAAACTCTTACTCAATACATATACTAAATTACTTATATACGTATACTAAATTAATCCATGCATATACTAAATTACTTATACACGTATACTAAATTAATGAATACATATACTAAATTACTTATATTATAATTTAT
Source organism: Solanum chiquidenum (assembly GCA_029582725.1). Taxonomy (NCBI): domain Eukaryota; kingdom Viridiplantae; phylum Streptophyta; class Magnoliopsida; order Solanales; family Solanaceae; genus Solanum; species Solanum chiquidenum. Next base: position 6,172 of record JAJOOS010014818.1, on the reverse strand, counting down.
ATATGTACACATCTTGGTGAATTAATAAGGATGAATGAAGTATTTTTTTAATTTATTTAATGAAAAAGAGACGAAGTCAATTTTATTTAGCCCATGAATTTGGTGCTCCGGAGCACCCAATTTTTTTTCCTACAAAAACTTTATGAGGTCCTCCGTAATGAGTTGGGGAACCACCACGTATACTCACACCATATTTTTAACGCCTATTTCTGCATTTACAGACACTTTTTTAGAAACTAGCCAAAATCCTCGACTTTTCGTGTGTATTAGCCCATGGATTTGGCACCCCGGAACACTCAAAATATTTTTCTTAAAATTTTTTATGAGAACCTCCGTAATGAGTTGGGGAACCACCACATATACTCACACTATTTCTAACACCTGTTTCCGCATTTACAGACCATTTTAAGGAAATATCCAAATTCTTCAATTTTTTAGTGTGTATTACCTCATGAATTTGGCTCCCCGGAGCACCTAAATTTTTCTTCTCAAAAAACTTTATGAGGACCTCCAAAATGAGTTGGGGAACCACCACGTATACTCACACCATTTTTTAACGCTTATTTCCGCATTTACAAAACCTTTTTTAGGAACTATCCAAATACCTCGATTTTTCGTGTGTATTAGCCCACGGATCTGGCACCCCGGAGCACCCAAAAAAAAATTCTCAAAAAACTCTATGAGGACCTCTATAATTAGATGGAAATCACCACATATACTCACGCCATTTTTAACGCCTATTTCCGCATTTACAGACCTTTATTTTAGATATTACCCAAATTCATCTATTTTTCGTGTGTATTAGCCCATGAATTTGGCGCCCCAACCCAACATTTTTTTCTCAAAAAACATTTTGAGGACCTCCGTAATGAGTTGGAGAACGATCACGTATATTCACACCATTTTTAACGCCTATTTCCGCATTCACATACCTTATTTTAGGATTTACCCGAATTCCTCTATTTTTCTTGCGTTAGCCCATGGATCTAGCGCCCCAGAGCACCCAAAGTTTTTTTTCCATAAAAATATTAATAAGGACATAAGTAATGAGTTGGGGAACCACCACGTATACTCACACCATTTTTAACGCCTATTTATGCATTTACAAACCTTTTTTTAGGAATTACCAAATTCCTCGAATTTTTGTGTGTATTATCCAATAGATTTGGCCCCCCTGAGCACCCCAATTTTTTTTCAAAAACCTTTATGAGGACCTCCGTTATAAGTTGGAAAACCACCAAGTATACTCACTCCATTTTTTAACATCTATTTTCAAATTTACAGACCATTTTTTAGAAATTATCAAAAATCTTTCAATTTTTTGTGTGTATTAGCCATGAATCTGGAACCCCGGAGTACCCAAAATTTAAAAACTTTTTTAAGACCTTTGTAATGAGTTGGGGAACCACCACGTATATTCACATCATTTTAAACGCCTATTTTTGTATTTACAAATCCATTTTTAGGAATTAACGAAATTCCTCAATTTTTCGTGTGTATTAGCCCATGAAAATGGCGCCGCACTGGACAATGACGTTGATGATGACTTCAGGTGCTGAATGAAGATAAGGTCTCACTAGTCGATGATGATGATGATGACTTCTCAGTGTTGAATGAAGATAAGGTCCCACTAAGCAATGACGATAATGATGACTTCCTGGTGCTGAATGTAGATAAGGCATCCTTGGAAAATGACAATGATGATAAATTTCTGGTGCTGAATGAAAATAAGGCCTCACTGAGAAATTCTGATGATGATGACTTTACAGTGCTGAATGAAAATAAAGTCTCATTGGGTGATGACGATGATGATGACTTTCCGTTATTGAATGAAAATAAGTCATCATTAGGCAATGACGATGATGATGACTTTCGATGCTGAATGAAGATAAGGCTTTACTGAGCGATGCCGATGATGATGACTTCATGGTGCTGAATGAAGATAAGGCCTCACCCCACTCCCGAGGTGAGGGCCTCATTCCCCCGCCCCACCCCCGAGGCAAGGGCCTTTTTCCCCCCTTAAATCCACCCCCACCCCCGAGGTGAGGCCTTTTTGTATGATAAAAGATCCAAATGTTCTTTTGGACAACCTGAGGTTGAGTACCTAGGTTATGTTATTACTGGAGAAAGAGTGACTAACGATCCTTCTAAAATACAAGCAATGGTGGACTGACCTACTCCATCCTTGAAGGGTCTTAGAGGGTTCTTGGGGTTGACAGGGTATTAAAAGAAGTATGTAGTTGGTTATGTTACAATTTTCAAGTCTATCACTAATCTACTAAAAGGGATGCTTTCAAATGGAATGATGAGGCTGATTTGGCATTTGCAGCTTTCAAATCTGCTATGTCCTCAACACCATTATTAGTCATAGTGACATTTGTGTTGTCCTTATGCAAGAAGAACATTGATAACTTATTTCAGTAAAATACTAGCACCTAAGCATAGGGGAAAATCTATCTATGAAAATGAATGCATGGCCTTGCTAAATGTTATGGGTAAGCGGAGGCACTACCTTCAGTTCAAGCATGTTGTGGTTCGAACTATCATAGCTTGAAATATTTGCTAGAACAAAAGGTTCCTTCAGAATTACAGCAGAAAGCGCTCACTAAGTTACTAGGCCTTGATTATGAGGTTCAATATAAGAAAGAAGTTGAGAACAGAGTAGCAGATGCATTATCAAGAAAGGAAGAATAAGGTAAGAGATTTAATTAATTTATATTGGGGGAAGAATATATGTGTATACATATCATGGTATTTTATCTCTTATAAGTATCATTTCATGAAATTAATTTATCAACAAAGTTTATTTATTCTACTAATGAAGAGTAAGAATATTGCCATATGTCAAAAAATTTCCATGACAAAGATAAAAAAACGAATCCACTCGATATGCCTCCTTTTCAAAACGTCGATTAAGTTTATATAAATTGATTGGTGAATTCGTTGAACAACACGATGTTGACATAGAAATAGTTTCTTCTCCAACGAATAAGCTTTATCCATTTTTTCATCCAACTGTTGAAGCGGTTGCTCAGCGTTTTTTTAATTCAAATATAGAATTAAGTGACACTACACAATTTGTTGCGACACATATTTGAAACAAGTGAATGAAATCGAATATAAATATGTAGAGTTTAAAATTAGAGAAGATGTTGCAAGCAAACAAACAGTTATACTTGACCAAGTGAAAGAGATGAGAAAAATTGGTTGGTAGGAGGATACTGAAAAACTCAAAACTGATAAGTTAATTATATTTGAAGCTTGATTAAATATTGCTAATTTTAACATGAAATATCTTCGGGAACAATTGAAAAATAAATTTGCATCTAATGCTTCATAAATAGATTTATCTCTACATTAATTTTTGAAATTTTATTATCGGTTCAATCTTTTTTTTTTAGTTTTTAATTTTATATTGAAGATGCAACTACATGTACTCTACAATAATATTTATTATGAAATAATATTACTTCCATTAATAACAATATAATTTTTTTCTCTTACATTTTTTACTATATATTCTTGAAAAGTTTAATGTTTAATTTAACTTTTATATTTATATATTTTAAGTATACATGTAAAAAAAAGTATTTGTGAGTGACGGTAAGAATTAAATCTACAACATTTCTTATTTTTATATCACAAAAAAATGCAAAAACACAATAAATTAAGAAAGTACTTATAAAACAAAACATAAGAAAATAAGATATCAAACATATATGAGAAAAAATATATTAATATTAATGGAAATAATATTTCATAATAAATATCATTGTAGAGTACATGTAATAACTAGCATATCACTATAAAATTATAAAATAAAATAAAATAAAAATGCAGAACGGATAATAAAATTTCAAAAATTAATGTAGAAATGAATCTATGAAGTATTAGATGCAACTTCATTTTCCAATTGTTTCAGACGATATTTCATGTTAAAATCAGCAACGTTTAGCCAAGCTTCAAACTGAGTTAACTCATCAGTTTTGAGGTTTTCAATATCCTCCCACCAACCAATTTCTCTCATCTCTTTGGCTTGGTCAAGTATAATTGTCTCCTTGCTTGCAACATCTTCTCTAATTTTAAACTCTGCTAGTTTATCTTCGATTTTATTCACGTTGTTTCGAACACATGTCGCAACAAATTTTGTAGTGTCACTTAATTCTATGTTTGGATTCAAAAAACGTTGAGCAACTGCTTCAACCATTGGATGGCAAAATGAATAAGGTTTATTTGTTGGAGAAGAAAGAACTATTCCTATGTCAACATCATGCTGTTGAACGAGTTCACCAGCCAATTTGTATAAACTCAATCGACGTTTTGAAAATGTGGCATATCGAGCGGCTTTGTTTTCTATTTTTTTCATGGGAATTTTTTGACGTCCGACAGTCTTCTTACCCTCCATTACTAGAATAAAATAAGCTTTGTTGATGAACTAATTTCAAGAAATGATACTTATAAAAGATGGATTACCATGATATTTATACACATACATTCTTCCCCCAATAGAAATAAATTAATTTTCTTACCATATTATATATGGAAAGTATCCTGAATAAAAATATATATAACTATAAAAATAAATTTATCAAATACTTAAAAATGATATGCACTCAATAAAATTAGTGGAATTGAAAAATTTGAGTTAAAAGGGGAAATATTTTAATATACTTACTTAATTATCAAATATAATATAATTTGAAGAAACATTAATAGCATATAAAAAAAAACTTACCTTATTATATATGAAAAGTAGTATGAATAAAATATAAATATAAAAAGAAATTTATGAAATACTTAAAAATGAAATGCATCTCAATAAAATTGGTGAAATTTGAAATTTTGAGATAAAAAGGGAAACATTTTAATATACTTACTTCATTATCAAATCTAAATATAGTTTGAAGAAACATTAGTTACATACAAACAAAAAATTAAAAAAAATAAAATTCCAACCTTATTATATATGGAAAGTAGCATGAATAAAAATATAACTGCAAAAATAAATTTATCAAATACTTAAAAATGATATGCATACAATAAAATTAGTGAAATTTGAAATTTCAAGTTAAAAAAGGACATATTTTAATACACTTGCTTAATTTACTACTTCATATCTTTTTTTATCAAATATAAATATAATTTGAAGAAACATTAGTTACATAAAAAAACAAATTATTTAGGAGGCGTAAGACACAAGTACTCTCCAGAACTACATTAAAATCCCAACAACATATCTAAATTTAAGTATGATCCTATTACCTCCACGCCCACCCCTCCAAACCAATTTATTCTATGTTTTCATGCTCCTGCCAAGACCCAGTTCAAGTATCAGAAGTGATATACATGTGTTGTCGCGTGTATAAATATTTTATTCATATTTTTAAAAAAATCCATCGAAAACTTACACCACCTTGATTTTTGCTCTTGCTTAATAGAATGTGAAAGAACGTTAGAAAATAAATATTAGCACACAAACTAGGGGAAATATTTGAATGATAAGAATACTAGCCATTAGAGCTCACATGCCATCCATCTTACAACTAGCATTGAACATGAGTCATACAAAGAGATGGCATTGACTACTCAACTTGTTGGGTAAATATTTTTCCCCATGTTTCATACCATGCAACTTTTTAAAAAAATCGTGTCAACTTAAATCTAAAGCAGATAATATCACTAGTCGATTGGAATATCACACTCCTACCAATTATCCTTGGAGTTTTTTCTTCGTTCTTAGTTACTCTCACCATTTCTTAGGAATAATTGGAGAAGATGCAATTAGGAGTGGGGAAAGATCAAGAGTTTGAGAAACAAGAAAGAGTGGAAGTAAGAATTTCAAGCTCTTGCTATGTATTGTAATTTTCATGAGCTCTCGCTATTTCGGATAAATAAAGAGCCTATGTTTGCTCTTTCAAGTAACTTTCCCTTTTGTCATATCAACTTTAGGCCCAGGAAAAGAATTGGTTAGAGCCTATTCTATTAAAAAAATATTTCTCCAAGAAGCCTATGACTCAGTGGAATAGAATTATTTAGAGCAAGTGATGTATGGTCTGGGATTTCCTGCTATGTTTACACAGTGGGTGGGTAATGAATTGTGTGAGAACAGTGAACTATTCTATAGTAGTGAATGGGCAGGCTACTCAGAATTTTGCAGCAGCTAAAGGCCTCA